>KE505435.1:196793-207044 GCA_000441515.1 Elaeis oleifera
CTCAAAATTTGACTATGCGATCATAACATATAAGCCTAGCTCTGATATCAGTTCAAGAAAAAATTTGTCTGATCGCATCGGAAGCCAAAAAGGTAGAATAGATTAGCAATTAAATTTTATAATACTTACAAATTCTCACCTTGACTCGTAGTAAAAAATAATCAAGGTTGAAGAAGCTCTTAAATCAATATGCTTCGCGAGATCTGGATGCATAGATCCTCTACTTTACGTGCATGCCAAACGCTGTAGGAGAGAAGGATGAACTCTTTCCTCGAAGAGGAAGGAGAAGTACACTTGAGATCTGATCTCAAACTTTTAGAACAGCCCACATACTACCACGTAAGGAGGGAAGATGCCTAGAAGGAAGGAGAAGCCCAAGGGAACACACCAATAAGAAGGGATGCCCAAGGGAGGTCTTCTCTATGCCTAGCCCAACAATTGATTCTCTTTTCTCTTCTCCACACCCCTCCTTTTATAGGCAAGAGGTGTTAGATCAAATCAAACTTTTTGGGTGTTAGAAAAGGACTCTCCATATTTGAATCATTTCCAAACTCCATAAAGCACAAAGATTCCTAATGCGAGTTGGAGATGTATCTCCTTCCATTATGGCGCATGCCCAAAAGGGATGGGGCTGTTTTCAACCCCTTCCCATCCACCTAGGTCGACCCACAAGGAGAGAGAATATCTAAAAAAAGTGGCTAAGTACATCAAATCAGATTTGGTTCAGATTTGGATCAATTCGAATCCAATTCGAATTCGATTCGAATCAATTTCGAAAAGACTGCTGATCCTAATCCAACTAAAATTCTTATCCAAGTCCAACTTAATAAATTAATCCAATCAAGTCTTAATAAATTAAATCTAATTAGATTAGATTTGATCTAAAGTAATTAAGACTCAATCTATTCTCTCATAATCGCTTAGATCATTGATATGATTTAATTCATCCCTGAAATCAAACCCACACCTCATGTGCAGTGCTAGCTGAACATAGTTAGTATTTAATTCTATATGACCTATAACTTAATTCTCAATCAAGTTAATCTACATGTTTAATCAAGTCTCATACTTTCAAATCGAATATATAAATATTCGATCAATTCTTTCCTATATTGTTTGACTTTTGTGAATGACTCTATAGGTTCGAACACTAAGTCGGTAGCATACGAACTCCTTCCTGTACTAATCAAAATGACAATCTAGCAATGATACCCAACATCTAGATAGGTCGAATATTTTCAAAGCAATATTTAAGAACTTCAATATATGGTTACTGTATAATTCATCCCTTTGATCCTAATGCTCAAGGTGACCTAGAGTTTAATTATCAATCCTGATATAGTCATCCACATCATATTCAATCTTTCAAATCCATCATATGGATTATTCTGATCAAGATTTTACTAAATTAAAATACAGTGATGCATTAGCTCATATAATTCAGATGGGTCAATCCCATCTTGATCCACATACAGACTTCACAAGTACTTGACTGTATCTAGTAGCCTTTTGTCACTGCATTAGAAATACAGATAGTCCAATACCTAAGCACAGTGAGTTGCTTGCAAGTCACTATGATGATCTCAGGTCTAAGAGATACTTATGCCCATATATTTTGTGAGCTGCTCTTGACAGTAGAGTGCTCAGCAGGTGAGTCACTTGTTCAGTGACGATATACTCCTACATCTCATCTGTATGCCATATCAGTGTCTCCACATTTTTGGTGTGAAGACAACTAATCTATGTGGCATATAACGACCTACACTCGATAAGCGTCATCATCCTATTAATGATGTATCATTTAGTCATGAATATGTTTAAGAACTATTCGATAAATTCTCTTTTATTGATCATAATATAGTTCTAAGGACTTCATCATAATACAGAAGTTTCAATAAGGAAGATGTACACCTTGTGATAAAAATGTCAAAATAATTTTATTCATTGATCAATAATTTATATATAAATTAATTATTATAATAAATCAATTGGCTTTAGGACATAATTTTCAATAGTGCCATGTTGGAAGGTTAGTATAGAACTCCTAAAAGCAGCATACGATAAATGTTCAGATGAAGTCTCATGTTTTCTTCTTTGTAATCCAGGCTAGTGGTTCAACCTCATCCAATCGGTGAAGTAGTCAATGGTTGTTATCAAAATTTCCTTTATCTGGTGGTTTGTGGGAAAGGTCCATGGATGTCCATTCATCATTGAGCAAAAGGCCAAGGAGAGTTGATCAAAGTGAGTGGGGCTACTAACTGATGTTGGATGTTGGCATGTTGCTGGCATTGGTCGTGCCTCTTAATAAATTAGCTATCTTTTGGATGCTCAGCTAGTAGTAGCCTATCGTAGGACCTTGTAGGATAAGGTGCTGTCCTCTAAGTGATTTTCATAGATCTCTTCATGGACTTTTTAAATACATACTTTGCTTCGAAGTATTGGAGGCATTTGAGAAGGATTAGAGAGAAGGATCTCTTATAAAGCTTATCTTTGAGTAGAACATAGCACATGGCTTAGTTCTTAAGTCTCCAAGCTTTATGTTTGTTTTGAGGAAGCTTTCCTTCTTGAAGATAGTTGACTAGTGGGTCTATTCAACTAGGCTTGAAGTCAACCTATAGAATTAGGGCTGGATCCTCCTTAATGCTCAGTTTATCGAGCACCTCCAAGTAGACCTCCTCTGAAAATTAGAGCACTTTGAAGTCGCTAGCATTGAGACCAGATTAGCTTGGATATTTTTTGACTTAGATATCTGCAAAATCTCAAATTTGTCAAAGAAGAAGGAAATATCCTTTATCTTATGGAGGTATTTTGCCATTCATGGAGCTTTAACCTAGTACTATCCTTGGACTTGTCTAATGACTAGTTCGGAGTCACTAGCTTTAAAGTGTCAAACTCTAGGCTCCTAAGCAAGCCTCAGGCCTACAAGGATAGCTTCGTATTCAATCTCATTATTGGATGCTTTGAAGTCAAAGTGCAGAACATGCTCTATGATGATCCATCCATGTTGTCAAGATCATCTCGGCTCTATTTTATTTATGTTAGAAGACCCATCGATGTAGAGCATTCAGAAGTCTGTTGTTCCTACACCAACTCTGTGTTGACCTCCATCAACTCAATAATTGTGTACTCTATAAGAAAGTCAGCCAGTGCTTGGACTTTTGATCGATGGTTGGGTTGATAATGGATGTCAAATTCTCTGAGCTTAACCATCCATTTGGCTAACTTTTCTAAAGTGTCAAGCTTTTGGAGAACTTACCTCAGAGGTTGGTCAATCAACACAATGATGGAACAAGCCTGGAAGTAGAGTTGGAGTCTTTTAGTTGAGATGATTGGGGCATATGCAACCTTTTCAATTTTGGAATACCTTCTCTTAGTGTTTCAAAGAACTCATTTAGTGTAGTAGACCAACCTCTGTACTCCATCTTCTTGGACTAAAATTGAAGTTAGCTCATGGGGGACACAACCAAGTAGAGATAGAGTATCTCCTCTAAGCAAGGTTTGGTCAGAATCAGTGACAAGCTAAAATAGTTCCAAAGTTGGTTGAAGGTGGTATGACACTCCTTCATTTGTCAGAAGTGTTTGATTTGCTTTAGTGCCTTGAAGAAGGGCAAGCATTCTCTACTGGCTTAGCCATGAACTTGCTCAAAGCTGCAATTTGCCCTACCAGGTGCTATACTTCTTTCTGATCCTTGGTGTTATGTTTCAAGACAGCTTAAATCTTTTCAAAATTGGCGTTGATCCCACATTGTCACCATGAATCTAAGAAACTTTCTAGAAGTGACTCCAAAGTCATGCTTGCTCAAGTTGAGCTTCATATGGTACTTTCTTTAAGTTTGGAATGTCTCCTCGAGTTTAGCCACATGTTAATTAGTTTATTTGCATTTTACTAGCACATCATCCACACACCTCCATATTGCAATCGGTTTGATCCTTGAATATCTTATTGACAAGTTGCTGGTATGTGGCTCCTACATTATAACTCGAAGGGCATATATAACTTTATAACAATAGAATCCTTTGTCAGTGATGAAGAACATTTTCTCCTCATCCTTAGATGCCATTCTAATCTGGTTGTAGCTCAAGAATACATCTATGAAGCTTAGTATTTGATGCTTCGAGATGGCATCGATGAGCTAGTCGATCCTAGGCAAAGGGATACTATCTTTTGGATTTTATTTAGATTAGTAAAATCGATACTAACCACCATTGTCTCATTCACTTTTTGATAAGGATGACACTGGCCAACAAGTCAAGGTATTACGTATGAAGCCCATAGTGATGAGCTTATCCACCTCCTCATTGATGCCCTGCTATCACTTTAAGGTAAAGCTTTGCTTCTTTGTCAATAAATCACTGTAAAGGGTCCATGTTCAACCTATGGATGATGACCTCTGGATTGATGCTTGGCAAGTTTCAGGAGGACCAAAAGAAGACATTGGCATTGGTCTATAGGAAGTCTATGAGGAGAAATCTAGAGGCTTCGTCTTGTTAAGCCCCAATCTACACCCTTTTTCTCGGATCTGAATCGTGCATGGGGATTGAGAGGAGTTTCTTGACTAGTTCTCTATGCTATTGCTGTTGTTTATCTCAAGCATCAAAGCTCTCGACTGGTAGCATCTTCATCGATCTTTTGCCTTTAAGGGTGGTGATAAAACATTTTCGAGTGAGCACTAGGCCACCTCAAACTTCTTTTACGCCATTGACTGTGGACCTCATCGGCAAGTGATAAGTGGAGAAGATGGCACATAGAGTATTCAACATGAGCTATCCTAGTATGGTATTGTCAGTTGAGGAAACCTTGATGTTGGGATTCGGATGTACAGCAGAAATGAATTTAAATTTTTAACATACAATATCTATTGAAAATATGAGATCCGAATTCCAATCCCAAAATCACCTTGATGATGTCAATCAAACACAAATCATATAGCATATAATGAGAGATCAAAAATGATATACCATACAGGAAGTTCTAAGTTGCCCACCAAATGGTATCTTTGAGGCACCCAAGTATGTGCCCTCCAACGGTGATCCACATGGATCTCGAATTAGAACTTTTTTCAATCTGGATTTGCTGAATTTTCTTCTTAAGAAAATCAGCAGCTCCTCCTTTTTTTGCATCACCAACAATTAGTGTTTTCTTCTCTCCTTTTTTTTCTCTTGGACATGTAAAACCTCTTGTCTCTTAGCCCTCTTGCTGTCCAACTTTTGGATATTTCGAACCCACACCCAAGCCTTATGTAATCAGCCATTTCAGCCCCTAATCATGACTCAAATAGAAGTCATGAACGGTGTCAAACACCCTTTCAACTGCCCAACACTTGGGTGCCAAAACCAGGGACTTGAAATCAGTTTTAGCATGTAGGATGGAGGAATCCTTCTCTCAAAAGGACTTCTCCCTTGGGCGCACATGAAACAGCTTCCTTGCCTCCAACTCTTGGACATCAAAACCAAATTAGCACATGAGACCGTGGAGGATTCCTTCTTAAGGTAAAACTCCTCCAAAAAGGGTGTGTGACTCATGGGACAAGACTGCTTAAAACCTAAAACTCTTTCCTGCCATTTTAAGGAAGAGGCAAGAAGGTTGGTGCACATTTTTTCCATGAAATGCGTGGAGTCTCTTGGAAGAAATGGCGTGAAGGAATCCAAGGAGACATGGACTCCTTAAATCAAGAGATAAGAAGGGGGACACTATCTCGTGATATTATTAATATTTCCATATTAATTCAAGGGGCGCACATCATATGGCAAGGAAGAAATATTAATTGCATGAAACATTTTCATGCAAAGTTAAGAGGGCATGAGAAGGGACACGACTCTTAGTGTGGAGACTCCTTAAATGGCATAGAGAACTCCTAGGAGGCTTGGACTCTTTCTTAGATAACCCATTGACTTACTCAAAGGTGGCTTAAGAGTCCAAATAGATTTGGTCTTTGACTAACCAAAGCCCAATGTCACAAATGAATCTGAAAAGATTAAAGATTAGGGTTCAAACACATGCGAGCATGTTTGACTCAAATCTATTTAGGATCAAATCCTTATTGAATTAGATTCAACAAGATCTAATCAAAAATTTTAGATCAATTTTTTTTGTGTATGACCCATTGGGTTTTACATTTAGCCAACAGTAGGTTCAGACTCAAGTGCACCTAATCTAATTAAGTTCAAGACACATTAAATCTAAACGTATCAATTAATTAGAATCCTTCTAATTAATTTATTGAATTAAATTTTTTAATTCACTTGGACCTACAAGTTAAGATTGACATCTAGCAATATGTCATGACTATTCAGAAGATGTAAAATTTGGTGGAATACCAAATTTATCTTTCTGTGTTGAGTTATCATGTAATTCAATTCTTCGATCATACAACATCCCAGACAGATCATGGACATAAAATCATATCAAATCTAAATATCTATCTATATTTATCTCGATCTGATAATAATGATTCGATTGATGAATCAATAGAAATTCTTTTAATATTCATCCTATTCTGGTCAGAGACTCTCTGAGTCACGATCCTATAAGATCACATAGGATATTTTCTCCTCTTACAAAGAGCGACCATTCTTTGTTGACCACTCACAACCTTTATACACACTTCATCAAATCTAGAACATCCCATACATATCTCAAAGAGTCATGCTAGAAAATGAACCAAAGCATGGATCCACATACACAAGATACCTTAGTGATCTTAGGTCTAAAGATTATTTACACTACTTTCACTAGAGAACCATCTTTTGACATGCTAATAACACCCCATCAGATATTTTTTTCGTGGATCAGTTCAGTGAACTCATTCTCCAATAAGCGCCTACATTCTTGTATTAGTGTCACCACATAAGTGATTATGAGATCAATCACCCTCTTCATTGAGCATACATAGGATGCACTAGTCTTACCAGTATCATTGATCCTTGACTTGATGATCCTATGACTAAAATATTTTAGACTGAAGCTATCAAGATTTTAGGTCTCACTGACATAATCTCATCATGGTCCTAAAATCATTGTCTTAATTTATGAGATTCATCATAATCATAATTAAATCATAATATGATACAGCAAATGATAAACATAATATCTCATAAATATATAAAATAATCAGTATCATACACATGAGTAGGAAGATAACATAGAGTAGTCCCATCGCATCATCCATGCAATTAGCTTGTAGGGTACTATTCTTTCATTTGATCATCAAAAATCTAGCATTATCATGGCCTACCTTAGCACCCTCTCAGTTGTGATAAGCAAATAGATGATGCCTTCTATAGAGATGGGATCTCCAAAGAATCTGACCAAAGAAGAACTGATTTTTGAAAGTCAATCCTTGGGTAGGTTCATTTGGTGAAAGGCATTACAAATAAAATATCTATTGAGCTTTCATATTAACTGAAATATATTTTATACCATAGTTTCTCATGATTATGGAAAGTATAATGACATCATCATGGAGAGTTTGGACACCGTCACATCGGTGTCTAAGTGTCAGATTTGTGCCCTAGAAGCTAATTATTGACTGACACATTATGTAATTTCAGAGTCTAAACTTGTACTTATAATCTTTTATTATCAATAAAAGATTTTTCTTTTCGATCATATTTATGTGTCCATGATTTATCTTAAAAATTAATAAAGATAATTTTGTATATTCTTAAAGAGTTAAGAATTTGAGATATACATTAATTAATGGTTAATTTCTAAATACTCTCGATCAAAAGATCGTCATGAAAGATAGTGATCAATTTATTTGAGATCGGTACGTGGTTCACCTTTCTTATGGACAGATGAATCTCGAGTCTACGGTGTAGAGACACTGGAGTGAAGGTACGGGTGGTTGTTAGAGAATAACTTACATTGAGCATGACCAACACGAGAATCACATGGATGTCTACTCCTTATCAGTGGTCTTCTCAATGCTGCAGTGGTGCGAGTGATCCTTTGACCTACGGTGCTATTGGCTATTCGCAGTGAGGCTACTGGGTTTGACTGTATGTTCTCTTGGTCCCTAGCCATTCAGATTCTTGCTATATATGTTAGTTTCAGTAGGTTCAGGTTTGCTGTTTGGAGTAGGATGCATCTAGATTGAATATATCGATCTTGATAGAAATGAAGAAGTCCTATATGATTTGCGAGATTGAGTTCAGAAAGTTTTTGGCTAAAGCAAGTGTGAATACTGAAAAAAAAATTTATAGGATTCATAAATAAACTCGAGTCAAACCAATCTTGTATATGACTAACGATGGGGTCTGATGAGTTCTCCATGACCTCCGTCAAGTCAAAACTCATGATAGAAAGATCGAATCATACGATAACTGCACTTAGAGATTCATACTTTTAATCTACTAGATTGCCATTACATACTACTACGTATCATTAGTGGATTGTGAGACTCATCCGGCGTCGTCTTGATGATCGATGATCCTCGAAGGATAGAATTGAAAATATTCAATCCATCGAAAAGAGTTTTGATGATATTGTGATGAAAATCATAATATATCTCACTACCAGATAGAATGAAATCTATAGGATCACACATTAAGAGATTTAATCTCGAATTTACCAATTGGGCTTATGAAGTTCCAATTGGATTAGAATTTATTGAAATCCTATTAGGTTTATGAGTACCATGCTAGCATACGGTTAAACTTAATTCTTCTCAAGACTTTGATTTGATCAAGTCCATAGCTTTGAACCTAACCTAAATCTATTTAAATTAATTAGATTCTTAATTGTGAGCTCAAAAAGATTTGATTAAGTCAATTAGTTGATATAATCATCCTAACATTATCTCTTCTTTATCTCCTAATTATCTCTAAGTATGCATGTGGAATAAATGGAAGAAAGGGTGGCGCCTACTTTATTTTAGCATGAAATGGGCATCAAATCCCAAGATATGGCAGAGAGGCCCGCCCCCTCTTATATGGCATGGCATGGAGGAGAGAGAGTAGGGCCATGCCCCCTCTTATTTGACTAAAATTCCCTTTGTGGGGCGCCAAGAGTTGGTGCCCCAACTATCTGACATATTTTAGATGGACGCCTCTTGTACCTGCTTAAAGGGACTGATCATATACCATTTATATCTGATTTTAATTAAATAAATCAGATTAAAAGATAGAAGATTCTTATGAGATAAGGATCTATCTTTTAAGATAATTGGGTTCTTATTTTGTGTCAAGGTAGTGCCCATATAAAGGGTATATCTTTAGGGTTCCTAGCTAATAGAGTTTTTGGTAAAATAAACTCTTCTTTCTCACTTCCACGCCCAAGAGTTGGGCATCCCCTTTCCACTGTTGGGAATAGTATCCCAAAGCCAATCGTCAGCCTGTTGACGGTTGTGCTCCTTTTGTATTAGTACATGAATTATAAATAATAAAATTATTTTGGTATTTTTTCATCACAAATGTTTCATCTTCTAATGAACTCCTGTGTTGTGGTGAAGTCCTTAGGACTATTTAGACTCGACAAAGGAGGATTTGACGCTTAGTCTTTAAACCAGTTCACGATCAAATGATACGTTGTTACCAAGGACGATAACGTTTATCGAGCATAGGTCGTTGTGTGCCATATGGGTTGGTTGTCCTCATAACCAAGGAGTGTGGAGACACTGGTATGGCATACAAGTGAGATGTAATGGTACATCTGCACTGAACGTGACCAACTTCGGAGCTATTTCTGCTGTCAAGATTTGCTCTGATGGGATATGGGTATAAATGTCCCTCCGACCTGAGACCGCCACGGTGACTTGCAAGCAACTCACTGCACTTAGGCACTGGACTACCTGAATTTCTAATTCAGTGACGGAAGGCTGCTAGGTGTAGTCAAGTACTTGACTTGTCGGTGCGTGTGTCAAAATAAGATTGACCACTCCAGTTTAGGAGTTGTGTACAGTCGTATTTCAATTTAGCAAAACCTTGGCCAGGGTAGTCCTAGTGAGGAGTCACAGGACTAATTGAGTTGAGCACGATTTGGATGATCTCATCAGGGTTGACAGTTTAACCCTGAGTCGTCCTATACACAGGGGTCAAAAGGGATGAATTATACGGTAACCATATTCACGTAGGTTCTGAATGTTGCGATTGCGACTATTCAACCTATCCGATCATCGGGTACCATTGCTAGATGGTCACTTCGATTAGTACAGAAATTGGTTCCTGTGCTACCGGCTTAGGTTCGAACCTGCGGGGTCACACACATTAGAGGTTCCTTCTGATCTGATGGCTGATTATGAGTCTTATCTA
>KE505435.1:240637-268917 GCA_000441515.1 Elaeis oleifera
GGTGCCTAATTTTATTTTGGCATAAAATGGGTGCCAAATCCCAGGATATGGTAGAGGGGCCCGCCCCCTCTTATGTGGCATAGTGTGGAGGAGAGAGAGTGGGGCCACGTCCCCTCTTATTGGGCTAGAAATCCCTTTTTGGGGTGCCAACTCTTGGTGCCCAACTACCTAACATATTTTAGATGGGCACTTCTTATACCTGCTTAAAGGGGCTGATCATATACCATTTATATCTGATTTTAATTAGAATAAATTAGATTAAAAGGTAGAGGATTCTTATGAGATAAAGATCGACCTTTTTAAGATAATTGGGTTCTTATTTTGTATTAGGATAGTGCCTATATAAAGGGTATGTCTTTAGGATTCCTAGCTAATAGAGTTTTGGTGAAATAAACTCTTCTCTCTCCTCTTTCTCTTCTCTTCCATGCCTAAGAGTTGGGCATCCCCTTCCACACACCAAGAGGTAGTGTTTTGTGACTTTAAGAGTGAAGATCGAGGAGAAGAAGAAAGCTGCTGATCAAGGAGTTGATCCCGCAGTCCAGATCAAGGTGTTTATCAAAGTATTCAAAATTAAGATTCTTGTTGGAAAGAAGAGTCTTCTACGAGGAGAGATCAGTTCGAAATTGATCTCGATGGATATTCGTAGAAGTCGGACACATGTACGGCTCGAGCATCTATGAATTCGTGATCATCGAAAGTGGTGAATATCTATCCATGCCAAGATAATGAGATCTGATCTCATATTTGTTCTAAACTTCAAATTGTATATATGTACTTTCTCCTGAACTTGAGTAGGATTAGATTTGATCTTTTGCATATGTGGTTAAAGAGTTTAATCCGTTTTATTTTCGCTGTATTTTTTAAAATTTGAAATCTATACATGCTTTCTATCCAGTTTTCTAACACTAAGATGGAGATCTATTATAACTATTATAATTTTTGGGAGTTTGTAATACTAATATTGAAAAGGCAAGTGAATAATCCCACATGGAAAGATTACAAGAAAGGAAAGTATTTTATATATATTTAAACTAGCCTTGTACCTGAAAAGATGTGAAAATTTTGAAGGAAAATTCAAATTTCTTCAAAAACTCATTAAAATATTATATATATAATAATTAAATAATCAAAGACTTAGCACTTGGCACTTGAACACTTTGCAATGGTAGCTAACTGAAATTCATTTTTAATTGGCCATAATATTTTTTTATCATGACTGTTGATTGAATAAATATATCTATTCTTGAAGGTACATGACTTTTACATTGAATAGACACAACTGTTAAATTGAATAAATATAATTTTTAGAGTTATCAGATACGATCTATCTTCATATATAGTATCATTTGCAGATGATAAAATATGAATTAAGTTTCTATTCTTTTCTCATTCTGTCTTTCACCAAATCACACAAATATAGAAAATTGAGAAGTTCTGAAGAGAAATCTTCAAAAGTTGCTGTCTACAGATTTTTGAGATTTTGTTGCATCTTAAAAGTGATTTGCCATCAACCTTGTAGCAATTATAGTGGAAGAAAATATCATTTTAAGATCTGTTCTTTATGGATAAATATTATGAGAAAGTTGATTAATTTTCTCATTGACTAACTTACCCATATTCTCACACTTTTAAGATAGGTAAGTTACTTCCTATGGATAGTATTTATCCATAAAAAAGAGAAAATCTTATCCACCTAGGGGGTGGCCAAATCATTTGCCCATCAACTGAAAAAGTAATTTTTTAATTTATTCTTAATATACTCTTAACCTTATAATAATATAACATAATATAATATTTATATAATATATTATAATAATATAATAATATGATATATTATTATATATAATAATATGATTTATTATTATATATAACAATATAATATAATAATAGTATATAATAATATAATATATTATAGATTCATATATTATAATATAATAATATATTATATTATATTATATTATATATATTTATATAATGCTATAATAATAATATATTAACATAATATAATATATTATTATATATTATAATATTATGCTAAATATAAGATATTAATAATATAATATAATATATAATAATATTTATATAATAAAAATATTATGAAAATATGAATAGATCATAGTAACTTATTCAGAAAATAATAATATAAAGAACATGAGTCACAAATTTTTGAGTCATTTTTCAATGTATAAAAAATATAGATAAATTATTTTTTCATCTAAATATTGCTTGAAAAGTACTTAGAAAAATATAGTTTTATGGGTAAATCTTTTATCCACAAAAGAACAGACCCTTAAGAATAGTGATAGTCTACGCCTCAAAGCCTTCAAATTCTTGTTAAGATCTCCCTCAAGTCTTAACAAGATCACCTCATCTAACCTCTATCTCTTTGGTGCTGGGCTTTTGGTTTGGGCTACACAGGAATTGGTCTTCCTTGTGGATGAGTTGGTGTTGTCAGCTACTAGTCCACTCACTATGATGTTGATGACCTTAGCGGTAGTTCAATTGTCAAGCAGCAGCTTGGGAGTGGGTTGCTCCTAGTTGGAGTCATCTTTGTCCTATAGTCAACATATGGTAGCATTGAGGAAGCCCTATTTAATGAGAGCTTCGATCTTGCTCTTCAGCTGGCGGTAGTCCTCGATATCATGCCTCTAATCGCAATGAAATTGGCAAAACTTCCTTGTATCTCTATGAGTATTTGGCTTCATTTTCTTTATCCATTTTATGTACTCCTGATTCTACATCTCCATTTGGATTTGTCTTTAGGAGGCGCATATCTCCCAAACCCCTAAGAAGGACTCCAGGATCATCAGGAGTTCCCTCATTTCTTCTAGGCTTCTTGCAAGGGTCATCTAGGTTGTCCTTAACCCTCTTATTTTCTTCTTGTCAGTCTTCTCCCTATGCAACTCTCGAAGGAAATCTTAGGTTGTATGCATACAAGATCAACAAAATTTTATGTATTGGAAGAAAACATCAGATCAAGTATGTAACATTGAAATCACATCTCAATAACTAGATCTATCATGTCCTTAAGATTAAAATCTATAAATAAAATATGATGATCAGATCGTCACCTTAGCATGGGTAGAAATTCACTATAGACTGATGATCGTGGATATCAGATTTTTTGAATAGCCGCACACGTGTCCAACCTCTACAAGTATCCATAGAAAAGATCTAGGATGCTCCTTTTATTTTCTTCTCTAAGAAATCAGCATGCACAAATGCTTTTGATCAGCCTTCAGATCTGAATCTGCTCCTGAATCAGATGCGTGGTAAGGGAAGAGAGAACACCTTTCTCTCTTTTTGTGGAGATGGGATGCCCAACCAACTTTGGGCGTGGAGATGGATAGGATGCCCAACCTTTTGGGCATGAGGGAGAGAGAGAGAAGAGGGGCATGAGGCTAGACAGAGAGGGCATAGGGTTTTTGGTTCTCCAAAGTTAGGATTATGAAATCTCATCTCTAAAGATTTATATAGAGCCAAAAAGACTCCTAAACAATTTCAAACTATGACTCATTCAAAGCCTTAAATCAGAAGGACTCTTGATTCTCTGCCAAACTGGACACACTTGCCAATTTAAGCTGTCCCTCCCTTTTTCTCATGCATAAATCAGATGGGGCATGCACCCCATCTTTCCTCCTTCTCATCTTGTTGCACAGGATAGGGGGCACCAACATTTGGCGCCCCTTGGATCTAATTCAGATGGGCACGAGCCTAATCCTCTCTACACTTAATTCAAATAGGAACCCAACTCTTGGTGCCCCATGATGCATGCTTTTGACTTGGTCCAATCCTTATCCGACAGGGATTCCAAGTTGCAAGAGAATTTGGGTTTAATCATGTGCTAGCATGGTATTCCTAAATCCAATAGAATTTCATAAATCCTAATCCAATCAAGACTACATGAGTCCAATTGCATAATCCTACATCAATTCTCTTTGTGTGTAATTTCATAGGTTTAATTCTGTCTGGTAGTGAGATATATTATAATCTCTATAATCAATATCATTGAAACTCCTTTCAATGGATTGAAATTATTTTCAATTCAACCAATTGAGAATTATTGATCATCTAAATAATTTTCATTGATCTCACAATCCATCAGTAACATCTAGCAGTATGTAGTGACAACCTAGTAGAACTAAATGGATGAACCTTTTGATGTAGTTACTGTATAATTCGGTTCTTCTATTGTGAGTTCCGACAAGATAGAGGTTACGGATCACTCGTCAAACCTTATCTCTATCATATGTTAGATCCAATCGATTTGAGTTTTTTATGAAATCTTATGAAAACTCCTTTCCATCATTCACACTACTATGGCTATGGACTTCAGAAATTAGTGTCATGATCTACATAGGACTTCTCCTTATCTATCAAGGTCGATAGATCCCATCTAGGTACATATCTTATTCTTATAATGAACCTACTGCAACCAACATACACCTCAAAGTTTCGTATAACTAGAAGATTGAGTTATAGTGCAGTCAAACTACAGTAATCTCATTATGAATAGCCGAGGTACCGTAGGTTAAAGAACTATTACACTATTGCAACATCGAGTATGTCACTGACGAGAAAGTAGATATCTAAGTGACTACTCATGTGGATCATGCTCAATATCCTTATTCTCTAACAACCATCTGCACTCTCACTTCAGTATCTCCATACTATAGATTTAAGATCCATCTATTCTAAAGAGAAGCGATCTATGTACCAATTTATTCAGACAATCACCGTCTCCGTGATGATCCAATGATTAGGAGTAATTCATGAATTAATCATTAATGTCACATATCTCAAATTCTCAACTTTTGAGAATATATGTCATTACTCTTATTAATTCATTGGATGATTCATAGACACATTACATAATATGAATAAAAAATTAACTCAATTTATTTATTTATAAGTTAAATTATAAATTATGTCCTTAGAAAGATTATATGTGTCGGCCTAATTGGCTTCTAGGACATATATCTAACAACTCTATCATGGCCTCCTCATCATTCATATACTTGTCCACTTAGGCCAAAAGCTTGGCTTAGTCTTTGGGAAACCTCTTTTACAAGGAGAAGAAGAAGCTACATGGCTGATGTCGATCATTGACCTCTAATGTTGCGGTATTGAAGTGGCTAATGTCGTCTCAGAGGGACTTATCATCCCTTCACTTGATGGCAAAGGGGGTGTTAGATCCCTCCTCTACTTTTTATTGATTTAGAATTAGCAGTGAAGAGTCAGTTGAACTCCTCAAAGAAGTGGATGGAGTTCGACTGAAGCCTAGCATACCACATCTAGATAACCTTCTGAAGAGTAGCAGGGAAGGCCTTGCACATCATTGAGTCAGTGGTCCCCTAGAGCATCATGATAGCCTTGTAGGTCTCTAGGTGGCACCATCGTAGATCTCAAGCTATGGCTTCTTGAACTGAGGAATGGATTCCTCCATGATTGTTGCCAAGAATGGAGGCCTAGTAGAGAACTCTGGATCATTCCTTAGCGCTGGCTGTTGTTATTGCAGCACCTTGAGATATCGGTCCACCTCCTTATATCAGTAGGATGGAGAATTATCGATAGTTGAGTCCTGTGAGAAGAAGAGGAAGAAGTATCTGTGGATGAGAATGATGACTGTAAGGCACTGTCCTCAGACTTTGGGGATGAGGATGGCGATAGTGAGAGGCTCGCTCTAGGCTCTGATCAAAGGATTGATATTCGTTGGAAGCTCTCCTCGAACAAAGAGAGTAGGAGTGATAATCCACTCCGAACTTTGTGAAGGAGGTGGGAGGCTTGGACAAGCTGGGCTCCTTGATTGCCCAGCACATGAGTCTCTTGTTGTTGCTGCCTAGCCACATGTTGCAGACCCTGCGTCGCTATGATCAGTGCCTGAACATATTGCGGGAGTTGAAATTGCTCGGCTATGACTATCGGAGCAATCTATGCCTTTGAAGGAAGCAGAGCCCTCTGAGGGCTCTAACACAATGCCATCAAACTCTACTGGATGACGGGATAAGCAGCAAAGGGTGCGACTTGTGCATTACTGGATCGCATGGTGGTTTGAATAGAACCTCCAATGATGAGGTCAAAGCCCTTCCTTTAGCATGAATCGTTGCCGTTGAGGATCGGTTAGACTTAGATCGATGAGTTGGACGGTGAACTAGAGATTTGGAGGAGGCGATCTAGGGGTCCAAGTAGTTGTTCGAAGATCTCACTGTGGTTCTGATGCCTAAATCAGATCTCCTCAGGATAATAATAGAAATTATGTGTAAGGTAGAGAAAGAGAGATACAAAATTTGTGTTACTATATTCATGAAAAAGAGGAGGAGGGGGGGAGCTAAAGACTCTGCTATACCCTACCCTATACTCTGTGTGGACTTGATTTGGGATTTGGATCATGCTTAGAGACTTTGAGACTTATTTAGAAATCATCGAGGAATGGTTTATATAGATGAGGGCTAAAGTTTGTCGAGATCGAAATTTTGGGATGTCTGAAAGAGTATGTTAGGATAACTATTCATATGTCCTGAAAATACGATAAGATGCATATCTTTTAGTTATGGAGACCATTGCATCATTGAGAGTTAGTTATAATCAAGTGGTGAAAATTTAAGCTCTCTGTACGTCTTTTAGAGTGATCATGTGATGGACAATCGTTGGCCGGGATGATGGCTTCATTAGTTGATTCATGTCGGATCTTATTGGCTGGTTTTGTTAGTTGGGTCAATTTTGAGGTATATTAAAATCTATGAACAAATTTTCGTGAAACATAATATAGAAGCATCATAGGTACGTCCGTTACATTATATACAGCTGTCGTACCAACCAAACCACAGCTCTCGGAGGAAGCTTCGGTCCAACCATCTGCCGTGGGTCCACCAAATAATGACCGCGTCCATATTTCTCCTTCCAGACAGTCACGTGAGATTGGCTGTCTCGCACGTGCGCGCGGCGACCTCAACGACGGGAAGGATCCTTTCCCCTCCCGTTCTCCCAGTCCCTCCTATATAACCGCGTCGCCCACTTTCCAATCCCCAATTCGTCTTCCTCTCCGTCTTTCTCTCAAGGAGAAGAAGAAGAGGAGACTCCCGTTCTCCTCGCCCCCCATCCAAAGCTTCCGGAGATCGATCTTCTGGTAATGCCGATATTTCCTCTTCTCTATCTCGATTTCCAGCTCAAAGATCGTTGCTCGATCCATTACTTTGTGTCGGCTATTTGAATCGCTTCACTTCACTACGGATCTTGGATTTACCTCGATTTTTTTTAGATCTTTGATTGTTGATATTGGATCCTTGAATTTTATAGATCTTTCTCGTTGTTGAAGGCGAAGATGTTAGATCGTTTACATCTTGGATGATTTTATTCTCTTTCTTCTTGTTGTTGTTGGATCTGTCATTCTTTTCGAAGGTGAAGGCATTGGATCGAGCACTATATTTTACATCTATTTTTTTTCGACGATTAAATATTTTATTGTGCGGATCTCGTTGGTTCTATGCCTTTTTCTCCAAATTGCCTCTTCTTCTCCGTTTCAGATCTTACTTTTACCTAACATTTTCTCAGGTCTGTGATTCGTAATACTCGATTTATGTGGCAGATCGTTGGCTCCTGTTGTTGAGTTTTAGATCCGTGCACCTTAGATCTAGTTTATTACACCTCCAATTTTAATTCACTTTGATGGTGGACATTAAATCATGTAATACCGTCATGTGTTTAACAGCTGAGAAAGAAAGATGGGGCTTACCTTCACGAAGCTCTTCAGCCGCCTCTTTGCGAAGAAGGAGATGAGGATCTTGATGGTGGGGCTTGATGCCGCTGGTAAGACCACCATTCTCTACAAGCTCAAGCTTGGAGAGATCGTCACCACTATCCCCACTATTGGTGAGAACTCTATCTCTTATTCTAAAATTTCTCCTTTTTGACATTGCTTAATGGTTCTTTTAACCTCGGTAACCTTCCTTGGGAGTTTTTATGATGCAAAATGTGAGGTAAAATATAGGCTTAAGGTTTTATTAGTTTGAGTTAATGGTAGATGGTCCCTTATGATCATTCCAATGTTGATTGTTGATTAAATTACAGGTTTTAAGCACGTTCACTACCTCCTTTTATGTTCGAATTGTGACCACACTTTTCTCATGATGCTTATTTGGACGAGCTCTAAGTTGAGTTTATTATTGAGCCTTTCACTTTAGGGGGCCGTTTGGTTTGGTTAGGGGCAATCTAGCATGGAAAATAAATCCAATGTTAGATTATCATGTTTGGTATGAGAAGTGGACGAGAGAGATGGTAAAACAAATGGTGGTTCTCATATCTATTTTTGTGAGAGAGAAGGTAAAATAAATACAACTAGGGGGTGGTATTTGTTTCTCATGATAGATTACCAAGTGGCAATAATTTGAAATATTATTCTTGATGGAAATGACCTTCCATATATTTTATTAATATTATATTAAAATTACACAAAAATAATTAATATGAATATATTATATTATTATATTAATATAATATATATCTATATATTAATATAGTGATTAATTATATTTATAAGTAATAATATATTTGATATATTGTTATATTTATTAATAAATATTAATTATTAATAAATAATTAACAAATATTTATTAGTTATCGATAAATCTAACATGGGATTTATGATAATTAATATATTTATTTATATGCCAATATATACTAAATTTATTTTTAATAAGAAAGATATTTTCTAATATATGTATAATTAATTTAAAAATATTTATCAACTCATGCAAATATATTTCAATATTTGAAATAGCCAATATTGATAGTGTTTATGTAAGTGGGCCATAAATGGCCAATGAATAGATTGGAAAAAAATGTCACTATCTGCATTATTATTTAAGGATATTATTGAAAATTTGGTAATATTTTCATATAAGATTATTTTTAACAAATATAGTAATCTTTTTTTGATGTTATTTTCTTGAGTAATTTTTCCACTAACCAAACGTGGTATAATCTATTTTCCTCTGCAATCATTTTTCTAGATAAATGATTATTATGAATTGTCAAATTATTTTATAATCTAATAGATCCCAACCAACAAACCCTTAGAGGACTTGTTAAACTTAGATTCTAGGGAACTCTGCAATTTTCTAATTTCTGATGATTGAGCTTTTGTTTAAGCACCTCTTTATTTTGTTCTTGGATTTCTTGAAAAAACTCATCCTAGTATTTTATTTTGTCAAGCAAAGATATTAGATTTAGTATAGGAAACATATGGAGATTAGACTAAAATGAACTTCAATGAATTTTGAGGCTGTTATGTCTTCTATACAATATTTGGAACTTGTGCATGATTATTATTTTAACAAATAGAAATTGGTTTATAGAGGGGTCACCATGGAAGGTCAAATTACATGATAATTCACTTTTTATGATGACCTTTGTGTTCACCTTAGGGAGCATGTGGAGGCTTACTCCTGATAACTATATACTAAATGTTCATTATATTAGTTGGGCTCACATATATGTTGAAATTTAAAACTGATGCATGGTTTAGATGGCCTTGAAAGCTTTTTCTTGCGGTGCTGAGAACATGAGAAGCAAGGTGTCCCATGCAACGGGTTTACATTGAAGTCCCAACTCTGCATTGTAAACAGTCATTTCCAAGTCTTGGTTATATATAAGCTTTGATGCATTGAATGGTATGATAGTTCAATATTTGTCTTGAAACCTCATGAGCAACGTAATTTTTTTCCTAGGCTTGGGTCATCTGGTGTATAAATTCATCTCTTTTAGCAGCGATGCTTTATAAAATATGGGTAAATTATTTGGTTGGAGATGATCCCTGGTGCAACCACGACCTTTACCCTACCTTTTCATTACCAGAATAAATTGTGGAAGCACCACCAATTAGAATTACTCAGATAGAACATCTGGGAAGCAATACCTCAAGGATTTGAACCCCGAAGCTCCCATATGGAGCAGGGTATGACCACTGGGTTTTGGTCCATTTTGCTTAAAGTTTGGCCCTTTAATCTTGGATAAGAGTCTTTGCTTGGATCTTAAAGAAGGGCTTGAAAATCCTGTCTTGGAGGCCTATTATTTGCTTTTATATCAGCATCATTTAGTAAAATCTGATGGATTGAAATTCTGTTTTATGTTTTGAGATTTCTGGAGGAGAACCCAACTAGCCAGAGCCAAGTAAATTTGCTACCTTTCTTTCTTGTAAAGTGGGGATAGTTGATTTGACTGCAGATTTTGCCATTTTTCTATTTCCTTTAATGTAATGTCACAAGAGGACTCATCTTCTTGATCTAGTAGGACAACCCCTTGCTAGTCATAAAGGTAGAAAGTCTTATGCAGCTCAAATTGTAGCAAATTCCTACAGCTTGGGTACATGGCACATTTAATAGGTTAAAAAGATAATTGGAATTTTCTTGGCAGTAGAAATGAAATGCCAAGACATGTTCAGCCAATGAAAATTTGCCACTTACCTTGATGTCATAAGGTGATCTTTTGTTGACTCTTTGAAAGTAAAGGAAATGAAGAGGCCAGGTTTAGCCATTCTGTTTTCACTTCTAATCCCCCATCCACCCCCGCAGCTCCCCTTCATACCTCATCATAGTGGATTGGAGCTGTCTTGTATAAATCTGATTTTTGGATTCTCAAATCCCTTATTTCCCATCTAAGCTGTAATTTGCGCTGATTGGGAACTAGATCTTCAAATTTTTGTCCTTTTCCTATAGAGGCTGTGCCAAACAGTCAAATAGGACTGGACAGATAGTCTTGATTTTTTTTTAAATTAAATTTTATGTTTCAATCTTGATTTGCTAGCTGTGAAGACACATTTTTAGTTTCTCAGTGTGGCATCCAAAGTATGGAAGTCTACTTGGATTGTTCTCAAAATTGTTTTGGTATAGCTCTCCATAAGGAAAACATGAAAATAATTGGAGAATATACTCATGTTGCTGTAGCTTTGTAAGGTGCAGCGTGGTTTAAGAATGTGGTCATACACTGAAGAGGGATAGGGGTGGGGCAAGGGTGGGTGATTCTGTGTTTACCGTCATAAGCTTTTACCTTCTTGATATTTGCTGTTATAAGCTGGAAATTCAACTGTAGATGCTCGTAAAATACATATTACTAAGAATTACTATCTTGGCATTTACTGCAGGATTTAATGTGGAGACTGTAGAATACAAGAATATTAGCTTCACTGTGTGGGATGTTGGTGGTCAGGACAAGGTACTGCAGTATGAGCATTGCTTTTATGACATTTGTAGCATGGTTAGCAATAAACATTCAAATAGGTGGTTAAACATTATGACTTTTCCTAAGTATATTCTGTTTTCAGTGTAATTGTTTCATGTGTACCATTACATAGGGGAAGTTTCTGGCATGAATTATTTCATGTGTTTCACCATATATGTCTAACAGTATACCATTGGTATTGGGTAAAGTAAGAAGAAACTATCATCAATTGATCATATAATTGCTTTACTGTAAATGTTAACTGATCGTTTCTCTGGATTTTTCATTATCATGATGATGGTTGGATGAATATCAGATGTTGTATGATTTGACTAATGTTATGCTGATGTTGATATTATATGGAAAACAGATCAGACCTTTGTGGAGGCATTACTTCCAGAACACGCAGGGCCTTATTTTGTTGTTGACAGCAATGACAGAGATCGTGTTGTTGAGGCAAGAGACGAGCTTCACAGGATGCTTAATGAGGTAACTTCTTCCCTTGTTAAAACACTTCATGGTACCAAAACCCAACAGGGTTATATACTTGTACACAAACATAAATGTAGACATGCACAAATGTAATATGTTGTGTGTGCTTTAGAATATATTATCTTTTGATATACTTTAGAATTTATTATCAACCCATAAGTGTACTATCATGACCACAGATGATGTTTGCAGCATGTGAAATATTTCTTCGCAAAATATTCTTATATTCCATAACAAAAGCCAATATCTCTGTTTCTTGTAATTGCTTTATGTGTATGGTTCAATAATTCATGTTTAATTAGTTGAATTTTCTGGGTGAGTAGAGATTATTGAGATGACACTTGATCAATTGGTCATAACTGGATGCAACAGTATTTTTATCATAAGCTGAAATACAATGGAAGAGGAACTCAAGTAGTTGAAAAACAAAAGTGAGTATAGGTGATTGTGATAGAACTTTTTGTGTCAAACGTATCTTACTGGCTATCCTATTATTGACATCACACAGATTTATTTGTTATATCTGTTGACAACACTTAATTAAATGAAACTGTTTGAGTAAATTGTTTCATGATGAGTAATCAGTATTTCTTAGATTTCTTTGGACTAAACAGTTAAGGACATTATTCATGTCACCATTTTTTTAACAAGATAATATAAGAAATTTGTGGTTTTACTTGAATTAGTATACTTAACTGTAATGCAACTGTAGAACTTTTTTTTTAATTCAAGAACTTCAATTGTGAACATTTTGCTTTTATATATAGTATATAATATGTTTAAATACTGATACGTGATGATGATGATGATGTTGTAATGGCATGGGAAACTGATACCAAACTGATCCATAGTGGGCATGGAAAATGCCAAATATAATTATTTATAGACTCCTGAAAGTTGACATGTGTAGGCAAAGTCAATGCACAAAATCAGAAGTTTATGTTGAAAACTTTACTAGGTATGTTTGCATGGTTTTGCAAGTTGCAGCTATATAATATACAGATGATTTGTTTAAAATACTTACAAAACATAGTATTCATATTTTAATTTAAAGTATGTCAGTTGCCTATACCTTTCTTTTTGCCTATTTACAATTACAGATGTTACTGTCCAACTTTTGTCCAAAACTGGAATTCCTGTGACTGACTTTGCTTATGTTGATGTGCAGGATGAATTACGGGATGCTGTTTACTTGTCTTTGCAAACAAACAAGATCTGCCGAATGCAATGAATGCTGCTGAAATAACAGATAAGCTTGGTCTGCATTCCCTGCGTCAGCGACACTGGTAAATCACTTAATTTTCTGCATAGGGAACAATTTATAAATATTGATATTTTTGAGCAGTCGCTCAGATTAAAGTGAGTGTGCTTGATCATTTTGTTGAGGTCGTATTAAGCAGTATGTTAGTGATAGTGAATGATATATCATATTATATGCATAGAAATCTAGCTGTATGCAGTGAACTTATTGTCTCTGCATGTTTTGAATTTTGAATAAGACAAAGGAAAAAGGTAAGAAGGCCTGTGTTATATGATTAAAATTTAGTTCGATGTGCACTTTAGAGGGTTGAAATCTCTCCCTCTCACTTTCACCCACCACCATCCTCCTATTTATCATGCTTTTTACTCTAGTGACCATTTAAGTAACCTGACATTCCCAATCTTCACCCCCTTTATTAGATGAGCTCCATTCTGACCTAGAAACTTGATTTTGTTTACTTCTTTTTTGAACACAAATTATTTTATCTTGTTGCTCTCTCTCTCTCTCTCTCTCTCTCTCTCACACACACACACACACACACTCATGTGCTTCCCTTTGTGTGCATCTGTAAGTTACTACCTTAGAGCTGTATTAGATAATGAGATTGATGAGAACTACCATTTATCTCAGGTACATTCAGAGCACCTGTGCTACATCTGGTGAAGGATTGTATGAGGGCTTGACTGGCTGTCCAACAACATTGCCAACAAGGTGCCATCTCCTTAAATTATTTTTCTCCTTCCTCTTGAATCTTTCAGATTAAGCTTGAGAATTCAATTCTATTAGTACTTACACCTGCATTGGTTCATCTATGCATCCTTGAGAGCTTTTAATTTGATTTTATTCGATTGACATTTCATATTCATTGTTTGCTACTATTCAGTACTTCCAATCTTAAGTGTGCAGTGCAAGATGCTTTTGCCTTAACGTGACGTCTTTCTTATCATTTACAGGTTTGAAATTTCAAGGTGCTTGAGAGAACTACAGAATCTTTATTGGAATATTCCTCCATAGACTACATATGGATTCTTTTGGGATATTTAGATCTTCAGAACTTCTAGATTGTTGTTCACGTGGTTTGCTCTTTCTCCTCAGTTTTCGCGTTTGAAAAACTGTGGATTTAACAATTATAAGTGATGGAAATTTGTATTGACCACTGAATGACTTCTATTATGTTTTCTGTCCCAATTATTGATAGAATGCTTCATCGTCAAATTTGTGATTTATAGATGGTTCTGTACTATCTGTTTTGTCATTCATTAGGCCTTTGCCATTTGTCCTCCAATTCGATGTCCTGATGTTGGTTTTGCCTGTATTTAATTGATTTGAAGTTGATTCACCCATAAAGGTTCTTGTGAGCTTACTAGTCGGGTTATATGTTATCATGCATTTACTAGTTAGTTGGCCGGATCAACGCTTTTGATGCCATGGTTGGGCACTTGGGCCCAACCATTTCCCTGTCCTTTTTTCCATTCTTACTGGAAGTGAATTTTTGAGCTCTATATAGGCCTTTAATGTGAGGCTAGATGGTCTCAACTGAGCTCGATCACCAGCCTGCCTGTTAGTATGGCAAGAAGGCTGAGCTGTTCATGTGTAACTTGCTTCGTTTGTAGCCCTACCTGGGGTAATTTCTACTAGCAGTTTGACCAACCTGCGGTGAATTTTTGTGAGCACTTTGGTTGTTAGTGTTTGGTAGCGCGGACAACGTTCAGCCTCGGGTAAACCAATGATACTGATGAACTGCATGCTTTCCTTTTGCGATAATATTCTGTTGCATGAGAATATTTATCATTGCTCATTAGTGGCTTTGTATCCGTGGTTGAACCTCAACTCGGTGTTGAACATGAAAAACTGCACAACAAGAAGTATCAAGATAGCATGTATCTGACAGTAGGCATCGGGAACAAAGTGCAAGCCCTAATAGAGCTTGCAGCTTGCTATCATGTAATGCTCTCTGCAAGTACTTCATCCATTTGGTGGATGAAGTCAGTGGTTGGCTCATCCATATCCTTGCAAATCCCTTGTCCCGTGCTAACTCATCTTCCTCGTCTCGTCATTGCAGCCCTCAATCTTGGAGATCTTCCCCCATAAAGTTTCGGTACGGATGTATGTGTTAGTGTTCTATCTCGTAGGGCCTGTGCTAGCACTTTAACACACTCCAAGATCTTTTGAACCTCTGTTTAATGACACTCCGAGATCTTTTGGACCTCTGTTTAATGGCAGAGGATGATGATGTTGCTGGCGGGTGGTGTTAAATAAGAGGTGGTGTCCCGGACCTCCACGTTCTAATCAAAGCCGGTTGGTCCACAAACTGGCTGACGATGGGCATGAAGAGCTCCCCATTAACTTGGTCACCGTCCCATATGGTTCAAAGGACGTCAAAATTTTTGATTGGCTTGTTAATGCAGTCTCTCATCTCGCTGCTGTATATGGCAATAAATGGATATAGAGGTCCTACCCGAGTGTAGTTTGAGCATCTCTGGTTCTTTTATGATAATTTCGTTCTTATCTTCCCACCTTGCCCCACTCTGAGACCTAGCAGTTTTGATTTTCCCTATAACAACATCGCATCCATCTGAGACCGTTCTCCACATGGACCCAAATCTGACCCAAAATGCTCATTCACAACCTTGACAACACATTTTGTTCTTAAAGTTCTTGTCGGGCTTGCCTTTCTATTGAGCTTCTTGCTCCTTCGCTGAGCAATTCAACTAGGAAAACTGCGCAAACGTAGCTCCGCCATTATTGGAGGTCCTTCTACCCACGCCTTTACCAGGAATGGGTGGGGCAACTCTTGGCATTCGAACCATTCATGACATGGGTAACCTGTAACATCATGCATGCAGTTCAAGGAGGAAAGGAATAACCACACCTTCGCCAGGAACTTTTCACCTTTGTTGGTTGGAATGGACTGGGAAACCATCCACGACCTTGGTAACAAACTATAACATCATGCATGCAATTCATGGAGAAAAGGAATATACCAGGAATAACACTTAGGAACAAAAAAAAAAACAACATAGCAAACCCGTAGTCTTCCAAACACCAAGTCATAGCCATGAAATAATTACATATGTCATTCGTTGTTACAAGTATCATGACTATTAGTACATCAATCACTGAAATCTGAGTAAGAATAATCAAATTCATCCCAATATTCTTTCTTCAATGTTTCCATGTGCAATCAAACCACATCATCTTAGAGATGCATGTATTACCCTGCATTGTCTACTCATCAACTGAGTCCTAGCTCAAGAGTAATAACCCTTTGAAGTCCCCTCCTGCATCTACCGATACAACATCATTAATGTTGCTGCTCGATTTGGTTAAGGTTAGAGAGAAAACGACTGAGCCTCGCGCTAGAATGATGGTGTTAGAGTGACCTGCAAAATAAATTCAAATCGAAGATTTTCGTTCCGGTGAGCATCCTCTGACGTTCAAGTCAGATTCAGAGAATAATAGAAATAGCAACGGATTCTTTGAAAGGGATTGATTGACTTACCTGATCCTCGGAGGTTTGGTTGCTTATATAAAAGACTGTCGAACAGCTGATCGAACAACTATGAGATCGTACGATCCCAAGATCGTAGGACCGTTAAACATGCCATTACAGACGAGATAATTCAGCCTTTAATCACTCCTGCGAGATTAAGATAGTCGGTTACATCTGAGTTTATCCACTCGGGGTGTACAGTTGTTGCACATATCATGAGATGAGCCAGCGGTGATAATAAGAACAGCCCATGTGCTAAGACATTGGCCTGTCGAGACAACGGGACGCGTCGAACAGACCATACAACGGACAAGGCATAAGTAGCTCTATTCTGCATACGGCTTCACGCTTTAGTCCTGGTGTCAGCTTGAAGATCTAAGGTACCCCATGGTTATCACGCTGATCCGAGGTACTCATGGTAACCACCATAACACTACCCCCCACTCTTGAGTTTGAGAATCAAACGAAGAATATTGTAGAAGTCGTACCTTGAATATGAGGATGCATGCTTTCATGCCTTCATGAATGTCTGACATTTAAAGCTGCTAACGTCATCCTGGCACGATCATTGAGAATGATCATAATCGATGGGACTCCAAAGCTAGCGGTCTTCTCAAAATTAATTTTTAGGTGGCGGCTTTTTATCTTCATCTTCATTTTCTTTTAAATCAGACTCTTGGGTGTTTAGTCAGGAAAAAGCAATCGCGAGACCTTCTTGCTCCAAACCCCTTGTTGTGACCCACAAAGGCAAAAATGAGCATAGAACTCGTGAGAAAGCTCGAACTGGCGTTGGCTCGAAAAAAATAGGCCAAGACCTCGACCGTCGGTCCTTCAGCTCCAGAGGGTGACCATGCTCAAGCTCCGACCATCGGATTGACTCCAACGGCAGTGGGGGATGAAAATCCCCCCGTCATTGTTGAACCGATGATTGCTTCATCAGAGGATGTGAGGAAAGATCTTCCGGAAGGAGTTTCAACAAGAGGAAGACATCGACAGAGAGATCACAGGTGGTGGAAGCAACCAGTAGCCCTACAAAAGTTTCGGCTACGGTGATACAGGCGGAGGACATGGCTATTATTCCTAAGGAAGTTTTAGTGGTGGTGACAGAAACTGAGAAATCCTTGAAGCAGGTGACATCCATCGAACGTCTTCCTCTGACTGTTTCTCAAGTAGGTCCCTCAGAACTGGCATCTTCTGTCCCATCCACAGTGGAGAATCTCCATTCGATAGTGGATTTTCTGAAGAGCTTTGTGTCACCTGCGGAGAAGTTGTACATGGATGAGCAAGGGGCTCAGAAGTGGATGGCTAGCGCCTTGAGGTCCCTCGCGCATGTAAGAATTTCTAGATCCTTTTATTGATCTTCAGTAGCATGCAGTATTTTGATGTCTATTTGCAAAATTTTTTGCATAGGTGGGATACTACTTGGCCAACTTCGTCGGTGCTACTTCAGACGCCTCATCATTGGAGCTTACAGTGACAAAGGAAGAGGTTGATTTATTGAAGTATCAATTGGAGTATGTAGAGAGAAATAATAATGAACTAGCCAAAGAGCTCGGCTTCTCTGAGGAGGCCCGTCGGGAAGCCCAGGAGATAATCAATCATCGAGATGACAAGTTAAGAAAGACTGAAAAAAGAATTAAAAATCTTGAGAGGCAGAGGTCTAGGGCTGAAAGAGATTGGCACCGTGCTCGGGATGACCTGGAGCACCTAAGGAGGACACTCGAAGGAAAAAAAATCGAAACCATGCTTCCCCTGAGGCTCATTCTCAAAGGAGTCCTAATGAAAGTTCAGCTAAGAGGACTAAATCTTCGAAAAAGGGAAGCCGCAGTAAGAGAACACCTCAGAGGGAGGAAGCCTTTGCTTTCGAAAGGGTTCAGGCGACTCCGGAGCCATCCGTCGAGCTTCAAGAAGCTTCGTCAAAGGCAAAGCATTGGAAGAAGGAACTGAAGGAGGTAAAAAAAAATCATGATCACCTCTAATGCCAATTTAGAGAGCAGGAGTTCTTGACCATGCATGCTGAAAGAAGGACGGGTTGGCTAGTGAAAAGGAAGCTGAGATTATAAATCAGGCTTGCAGGACGACATTCTCAGCAGGGTTTGAGAGGTCCAAAAGAATGGTTCGGACGTTCCTCCTTGTTGACAGCATTGGGCCTCTACAAGTCGACGTTGTGGATGAAAGCCTGATCGCCATAGCAGTGAATATCGCGAAAAAGTTTGTTAGGTCATCTCGTCACTCCACTGAGGCGAACAAGATCAGTGTGGCTGTCCAAACTGAAAAAGTTACTGGCGCTAAAGGAGGCCGTTCTGAAGCAAGCCATCTTGGTGGTGCTCCGAGGTGATAGCCTGTTTCTCTCCTTTTTTTTTTGCAATCCAAACTTTGTAATTGTTTTGATATAAATGAATGAAATTCACCTTTATTAACATCTAATGTTTGGATATATGAATACAAATTTTGTGCCATAATGGTTAAATTCCGAGCTAAACCGAGAGTTTAAATGTAATTAAAATAATAAAATACAATGTGAATCATGAACCAAGTTCTAATTCGAAGTATATGACCCGCACCTATCGCATAGGTTTTGAAAGGACAAAAATTTGAATTGCATTCGTGCGGCAGATACTGATTTGAGCTATACGACTCGTACCTATCGTGCAAGCCTTAAAAGGATAGAATTTAAATCGTATTTGCATGGTTGGTACTATCACACATCTCTGTACATCTCTTCGAAAGTGGTGCAGAATGTGATTTGCTTGCCGTTGGCATTAACTACCAAATCGATGGCAAAATCATATCTACCAAGGGTTGCCACGTGTCGAGTGCTTGTTCGCTCCTTATCGATTCATGCCTTTTGCAATTAATGCTGTGATGGGAGGTATCCTTTGAAGGCTCCGCTAAACTTGGGACTATTTAAAGCACCAGACAAAGCCAGACGTAGGTCTCTTTAGGTTTCAGATTGTCTTCTTTTCTCTACCGCTGGTTCTCCTTCCCCTTTGTCTTCTGCTTTCGCAATTTTCTTCCTGAGTGAGAGGAATGGCTTCCAGAGATCCTGACTTCACACTGTTGGGGTTCTGATCTGAGCTGATTAAGAGGGATACAGTACTACTCCATGAGTAGTTTCAAATTTCTATGACATTCCAGCTGGAAGTTTTGGGGTCAAATGATCGAGTCTGCCAACCACCCCTAGGCTGGATGAGTCTCTACGAGGAATGCTTTTGGGTTGGATTGTGGCTTCCTCTTCACCCTTTCTTCATGGCTCTCTAATTTTTCGAGATGTCATCATGCTTGGTGGTCCCGAACACATGACGGTACATCTACGGCTTCATTGTAGTGTACGTGTTGATGGGGATTGCCCCTAGCATCACGCTCTTCCGCTCTCTCTTCAGCCTCAAGTGGCATCCGGAGTCTTGCGGCTGGTGGTACATGATGTTGTGAAGAAGAAGATGTCCGCCTCCTATCTTTTTCGGAGATCCCCACCGCATTAATGGTTGGAAACCATGATTCCTCTTTGTCTTTCAGACATCCAGTGAGGATTGGAAGTTTGCCATTTGGGGCGAACCTCAAGAGGCCTCACTAAAAGAGCCTTCCATGAACAAATGCTTGAGGTAAGAGTTGGCAATCATGCACGGCTTCAAGATTTTGGAGCTGAAGAAGCTACTATCGGTTCAGATGCATTCAACATCGGCATCAGCCAGGTTGCTCCTCGAGGTATATATCATCCACTCTCAGGATCTTATACTCTCTGATTTCCATGGTGCTCTTGTCGATGACTTACTTCTTTTGTTGTAGAGATGGTCACGGAGAAGGATGCAGGCTTCTCGAATAAATCAGATAAGAAGGCCCATCGATAAAGGTAGCCGAGCCTGCGAGTGGCCAGAGCATCCACATCAAAATCGAAAGTCCTCCAGTGCCGTCGGCTTCTGGATCAAGAGGTTCTGAACTTTTTCATGCCAGTGATCTTAGAATGGTAAGGGTTGGCTCAACCTCTCTGACCTCCATAGAGATTGAAGGAGTCAAACGAGTCAAGCCCTAAAGACATAATTCTAAGTTTGCTGGCTCCTCCTGCCATTGAAGTTTTTTCAGGAGATGAGCCAGCCAAGGAGGTTGGGACTTCTGAGGCTGCACCTAGGGTTTCTGGTTCCAAAGCTGCACTGGTCGGTTTGAGGCTCGAGGCCTCAACCTTGAGGAATTACAAGTTGGTGAGCGAGCTTTTCTTTGGGATATTTCTTCTGGTCGATGCAAACAAACTATTGGGTGTACCATGAAAAGAGGTGAGGAGAGGAGCCGTGGAGTATATCATCTAGATAAGTTAGGGCTCCTGTAATTTTATTTACCTTGCATATATGTTTATAGTGCTTACTGACAAGAAACACCTCTTACTAGTTTTTTATTATTTAAATGGATATATTGAGAGCTGTCATGATCTCTCGATTGAGGCAAAAAGGTACCAACTCGAAGTCGAGATGCTTGTGGATGCCAAGAACAAGGCGGCAAGGGAGGCTAGAGAGGCCCTCTTGAGAGCCGACGCCATCGAGAGAAGAGCTGAGGATGCTGAGGCAGCATTGAGAGGGGCCGTCGAGGAGAACTCCTAATTGTTAGAAAAATAGAGAGGCTTGAGGCTCAACTCGAGAAGAGTGCAATCATAGCTGAAGAAACTTCTCGATTATAAAAACTAATAAATGAGCTTGAAGCTTAGCTAGGGGTAGCTGAAAAGAAGGCAGTGGAGGTCACCTTTAAAGCTGTTGTAGATTTTTGAGCATCAGTGGAGTGTCAAGACGAGAAGGTCGACTTTGCTACTGATGCTTATGACCTTGGGAGATAATCGATCCGGGATAGGGTCACTACTAAATATCCAAACTAAATTTGGACTTTTTAGACGAAGTTTGGGACCCTACTGTAGCCGACAATCCTGCGACAAGTGCCTCGGCTCCGGATGTGACTTCTTAAATTTTTATTTTCTTTCTTTTTGTACCTTGGACCCCTTCGGAGTTATTGTAAAAGTTTTTTGAAGGAATGAATAAAATTAATTTTCTTTCGTACCTTAGTCTTTATTTGCAGTGTGCGTGCTGATTTAAGGTAGCTTCCTATGCCAGCCGATCTGGGGCAATTATTTGAGCACACCGATCTTAGGTGAATATCTAGCGGCACTTTTGTTCTATCATTTTTCAATGCTAGCGATTGTAGGAATAGCGGCTGTTGACTCTTCCACTAGGATAATGCCTAGGAAAGACGTGGGGCCAATAGGCACATACCACATAGCCATGTTTTAATTCTCGAGGTGTCGTCGGGATTTATTCCTGACGGTGGGAAGATAACACCATTTATTAGCTGGTGGACAGTTGTATCCTCTCAAGCCATTGATTGGCAGTTAATGTGGGCTTTAATGCTTATAAATAGAGGCCAATAAGTGGAGAAACCTAATCTCTCATCTCCATCCTTCACAAAAATTTCTCCCCTCTGTCGTGATGGCATCACCTCTGCGTCCCCTTTGCATCCTCCTTTGCCAGTGGTGAAGGCCAGGGTGAAGGAGAGATGGGCCTTTATAAGCGAGGCTTGGAGAAGGATGAGAGCCGGAGGTACTGGTCCATCTTCCTCTCATTGGGTGCCTTCCACCTCACGATCTCCGTCGAGGCTCAGGGATCATCACACCCTCTAGTTTGAGCAATTCCTCCTGACATCTGGATCCACTGCATTTAGGAGTATCGAAATTCTATAGAGTTTAGGAGAGAGGTCATTGACATTGCCATCGATGGATTTATCGATGGTTTTAAGAACTGCTAGGTCCGTCTGTTGCGGATAATGCCGTATTTGAAGCTCCACTCCTTCCAGTCCAAAACAGCAACGAGGAGGCTTCCTTGTCAAATGAGGATTGAGCTTCCTCATCCTTAAGCTGGGGACCGAGGAGAGTATTCACCATCTGGTCGTTGCTATCATCTATGATGATGGGAGCTCTGAATCGGGTTCGCTGACTGACAGAGATCTGCTTTTGGACCAACATGATCTTTGTGACTCTCTTCTATTTTACTTTACTTTCTCCCTCTCTTTTTGTAATGTGGCATTGAGGACACCATCCTTGTAAAAAAATTTTGTAAGATGGTGCTGAAGACGTCGTCCTTCTTCTTGTAAATATCTTATTTGTAACGTAGCACTAAAGACGCCAGCCTTCTTCTTGTAAACATAAAAATGAATAAAATTTATTTCTACAAGCTTGCATATCTTAATTTAACACGCAGAGGTTGACCTTGATCTGAGGCCCTTAGAATTGTTCAATCCAGGTCAATCCAGACTCTAGGAATTTAAACGAGTTCGTTCCAATTCGAGATGAAATTACCTCGAATGAACCTTATTAAAGGTGACTTCATCCAGAGGGCTGCTAGTTCTGCTCGGTAGATGGCAACTTAGCTCTATCCTGTAGGTGGCAGTTTGGCTCAACCCTATGGGCAGTGGCTTGGCTCTGTCCTACGGGGGAGAGGCAATATGTGCTTGGCTCATTTTGTGAGTGGAGCAACATGTGCCCATTATTATGCAAGAGGCAGCGTGTGCTCTGCTCATCCTATGAGCGGAGCAGCGTGTTCACATCTCATCTTCACACGAAAGGCAACGGGTGCATGTAGGCAATGTGTGCACTTCTCGTCTTCACGTGAGAAGCAGCATGTGCCCGTAGGTAGCGTGTGCACTTCTCGTCTTCACGCAAGAGGCAGTGTGTATTCGTAGGCAGCATATGTACTTCTCATCTTCATGCGAGAGGTAATGTGTACACATCTCATGATTGCAGACTGAGGGTCTTATAAGTTAGCCCTCCGGAGGTCCCTTAGGATCTACCTCCGCTTCTCGCATGACTCGGACTCTGACGGGATCTTATAAGTCAGCCCCACCTCTAAGTCATCGAGGATCGATCGTTAATCATCGAGGGTCCTTGTGGTTAGCCCTCATCTGTTGGTCATAGTTTCGATTAGGAGAATTTCTCACAACAAAAGAATATAGATCATTCATGATGCAGGAACAAGCAGGGATTAGTGAATCTCAACATTTGTATTGATATATTATTACAATATCACTGATGATATATGCACAAGTTGGCAGAGTTTCAAGGTCTGGAAAGTGGAGTCCTGTCGAATTGCTTTAGCCGATAGGTTCCCAGACATACTACTTCATCCACCAGATAAGGACCTTCCCAGTTGGGTGATAACTTCTCCTACTCAGTGGTTAGTGACACTTTGGCTCGCTGCAACACTAGGTCACCAACTTAGAATTCTTAGTTTTGACCTGGGCATTGTAGTACCTGACCACCCTCTAACGATAGGCAGCCATTGTGACTGCGGCACGCTCCCTGCTTTCTTTGATCAAGTCAAGATTGGCTCAGAGCCATACAGAACTGGTATCTTCATTATATTTCTCGACTCTAAGAGATGGGAGCCCGAATTTCACAGGGATGACTGCTTCGGTCCCAAATGCAAGGTTGAAAGAAGTCTCGCCCGTTGGAAGCCTTTGAGTAGTTCGATAGACCCACAGCACATGATGAAGCTCGTCCGTCCAAGATCCCTCAGTTCGATCAATTCAAGCCTTCAAATCCTACAGGAGAGTTCTGTTGGTCACCTCCACCTCTCTATTCACCTGTGGATGGCCAACCAAGGTAAAGTGGTGCACTATTTCATATTCTCTACAGAACTAACGAAGCCGAGCACTACTAAATTACCTGCCGTTATCAGTGATCAATACTCGGAGAAGATCATTATAGTAGATGATTGATTTTCAATAAAATCTTTACTTTCACCTTGGATATATGAGCCAGAGGCTCGACCTTGACCCACTTTGTGAAATAATCGATAGCCACCAGTAGAAATTTGCACTGATCAGACGCAAGGGAGAAAGAACCAAGGATATCCATCCCCCATTGAGCGAATGGCCACGGAGCACTGATGGAAATTAGAAGTGCTACCGGTTGATGCTGAATATTAGAGATTCTCTAGCACCAATCATATTTTCTGACAAAGGCACCTACATCCTACTGCATAGTGGGCCAGTAGTAGCCTTACCGAAGGATTTTGTAAGAGAGGGATCTACGCCCCAGGTGGCTTCCGCAAATTTCTTCGTGGACCTCCCATAGCACATAATCTACCTCAGATGGGCATAGACATTCCAGGAGAGGATGGGAGAATGACCGCTTATACAGCTTGTTATCATGCAAGACATAGCGGGCGGCCTGCTTCCTTATTTTTCGGGCTTCCTTGCTGTCAGTGGATAGCTCGCCTGACCTAAGGTACTTAAACAAGAGATCGATCCAGCAGGATTCTTTATCAACTTACTGGATAATGAGAAGCTCCTCAAGGGTCGAGGCTTTGAGCACCTCGAAGTAGGTCCTGTTCTCTAAATCAGCAGGCAATAAGACTGCTAGCTTTGATAGTACATCTGCCCTAACATTGTCTACTTTGAGGACCTGTTGAATGTCAAAGCTCAGAAAGACTGAGGTTAAATCTTTTATCTTCTAAAGATACTTCTTCATATTCTCCTCTCGTGCCTCGTATCCGCCCTTTATGTATCCGACCACCAGCTGGGAGTCACTGAAGTCCTTGAGGTGCTGGGCTCTGGCTTCTCTTGCCACCTTGAGACTGACAAGCAGAGCTTCATTCTCTATCCCATTATTGATGGCTGGGAATTCAAAGCACAGTGTGTATCTCGCAACATCGCCTTCAAGATCGATCAAGATCAGTCCGGCCCCACCTCCAGAATCATTCGATGAGCCATCGACATGCAGTATCCATAACTCTTGAAAATCAGATCTTACATCTATCTCCTCACCCGTTGAGCTTTCACCAGCTTTCAAGCACTCGATAGCCCTTAAGCCTTCTCCATCTTGTGAGCTCTGCCCATTCGGGATGGTACATTCAAGAATGAAGTCTACCAACACTTGGGCCTTGATAGCAGGCCATGGACAGTACTGCACATCCAGCTTGATAAGTTCCAGTGCCCACTTTGCAATCCGCCTTGAGGTATCCAGATGGTGGAGAACAGCCTTGATCGATTGATCTGTGAGCAGCACCACTGTATGAGCCTAAAAATAAGGCTATAATTTTCTTGCCGTGACAACGAATGCAAAAATCAATTTCTCAAGCTTAGAGTATCTGATCTTTGCATCGTGAAGGACTTTACTAGTATAATATATGAGTCTCTGAATTCGCCCTTCTTCCTGAACGAGAACTGCGCTGATCATCACTAGAGAGATAGTGAGATACAACAGCAGTTCCTCATCAAGTTGAGACTTTGTGAGCAATGATGGAGAATTGAGATATTATTTTAACTCCTCAAATATCTTTTGACATTCAATGGTCTATTGAGAAGTCTTCTGGCTGCCTGAGGATCTGGAAAAATAGAAGACATCTCTCGATCGATCTGGACATGAAGCGATTGAGCAAGGCAAACCTGCCAGTGAGACACTGCACCTCCCTAACTATTTTTGACAGAGTCATCTTAAGGATTGCCTTGATCTTCTCAAAATTTACCTCAATGCCTCTTCGTGAGATCATGAATTTCAAAAATTTTTGATGGTAACTCTGAAGGCATACTTCGCTAATTCAGCCTCATTTAAAATCAGTGGAGGGTGTCGAAGGTCTCCTGGAGGTCTGCAATGTGGTCTGAGACTGCACGGCTCTTGACCAGCATATCATCTACATACGCCTCCATATTATGGTCGAGTTGATCTTTAAAGATCTTGTCCAGCAGCCACTAGTAGGTAACCCCTGCATTTTCAAGCCAAAGGACATCATCCTATAACAATAAAGCCCACGATCAGTAACAAAGATGATTTTCTTCTCATCTTTAGACATCATCTGGATTTGATTATAGCCGAAAAAGATATCTATGAAGCTGAGGAGCTCATGCCCAGAAGTTGCATCCACCATCTAGTCTATCCATGGTAATGGATAGCTATCTTTCGGATAAGCTTTATTCAGATTAATGAAGTCGATGCACATGCATCATTTTCTGTTCATCTTTTTAACCAGGACAATGTTCGCCAGCCAATCCAGATACATTGCTTCTCGGATGAAGCCAGCTTTGAGCAATCTGTCCACCTCTTCGAATATGGCCTTCTAACGCTCTAAGACAAAGCTCCGCTTCTTTATTTAATCGACTGACAGATTGGATCCACCTTCAGGTGATGGAACATTACCTCAGGGTCAATATCGGATATGTCTACAGTCGATCAGGCAAAAGATCCATATTTTATGTAAAAGAGCAGTTAGCTGACCCTTCGTTACCTCATCATGGTGTGAGCCGATCTTTACAGTTTGTTGGGGATTCTCTTTCCTCAGTGGAATCTCCAAGAGGTCCTTGGATGGCTGGGCTCCTTCCTTGGATAGATCGTCTCGAGCATCCAACCCAATAGGAAGTTCGGGTTGGATCCTCGCCTGGGATGACTGATCTTCTGCTTGAAGTTTGACAGCAAAATATTATCGAGCCATAGCCTGGTTGCCCCTGATTTGCCCTACTCCATTCGGTGTTGGAAACTTTACCATCAAGTGGTAGCCCGACACCACGACCTTTAGAGTCCATAAGCTCAGACGGCCAAGGATTGCATTATAAATTGAAGGAAGCTTGTTGCCCAAATATGGAGCCCAAAAGGAGGGTTGAATTGGATATTTTAAAATTATGATTAGTACCTCAAGTAATGTACTATACTTATTGAGTGGAGTGAATTGATTAGCTAAGAAAATGAAATCAACCACAAATGACAAATAAGTAAATATAAAGCACAATGAATGAATAAAGAGATGCAAGCACAACAAACACAAGAGATTTATAGTGGTTCGGTGTCAATCTTACATCTACATCCACTCTCCAAGTCCTTACTTGAGAATTTAATCCACTAAAAGGATTACAAGATACAAAACGTCGGATAACACTGACCCTTGCTATCCAAGCAAGAATACTTATTTTTTAGATATAAGCTAACCCACACACTATGATTTCAGGTTCGGATCAACTTATCCGAGTTTTGGAACCCTCCAAAACTCAAACCCAAAATACAATAGTAAGTGAATAGTGTACAAAAATTTCAGCACAACAGCTCCTTAAATGAGCACAATAAATGCAATAAAAATACAATATTTAAGGAGAAGAAGCTTTTGCTTAACACCCTCAAATGATTGGCACACTTGAATACAGCTGGAGAGTGATTGGTGAGCTAATTGATTGCTTCTTTCCTCTTTTTTTAGGGATTTCTATCACTTTCACGAATGTGAGCTTGAATGCATAAATCTTAGTTGATTTTCTACCTCTAAAGAGCATTTATAACCTCCATTTGGATTTGAGAGTGTCTTAGTGTCGGTTAAGAGCCGTTGGAGAGTATTTAATGTATATTAAATGCATAAAAAATATACTAAAAACTAGCCATTACGAGGTTCACCCAGAATGGGACGTTCCATGGGTCGTCCCACTGCGACTGAAAAGTCCCATAGGTCACCTCATTTGGCCAGTCTGAAAAACAGACTCTCTGTTTTGGTCTCAGAGTCTCAAGAGTCATCTCATGGGTCGTCCCACTGCATGCCACAAGCCAAAAATAGAGGGTGCTAGCTACCCAATAAAGGGGATGACCCAATTAGGTCACCTCATTTTGTTCCAATCTATTTTTTCATATATTTAAGGTCCAAAACTTATCAGAACACTACCAAATGCTCTTCAATGAATTTAAATATGTTTGACACTTTCAAAAGGCTTCAAAACTTCTCCAACTTGTAGAAACTTCAACTTTGGCACACTTGATGAAGCTTTTCAAATTCAATATTTTGGACTACTTGAAACATCACTAAAATATTCTTCAAAGAT
>KE505436.1:60505-71960 GCA_000441515.1 Elaeis oleifera
GGCATGTAACCACATCAATGGCGCGCCAGGAAGGAGAACCCGTCCCCGCGCCTACACGTAGCATCCTCTTGACTGGGGGGGTTATGTTGTGGCCGGGCATCGGGAGGCTAAGCCTCGAAAGTCCCATATCGGTTGCAGTCAAGAATGTCTACTGCTTAAGTAATGCGGGCTCCCTCTTGCCCACGTGAGGCGTCATTTGCGGGGCAAAACCGTGAGGGGCGGCGCTTGTGGTTCCCTGTAGCGGGCACACACTGTTTCAGAGTGGACAATACCTCACGTGCAGTGGAGGGGGCAAGTCCGTACTCTTGGCATGTAACCACATCATATATGAATTTTTCTTATCATCTGAGATTGTAAGATGTTTTATTTGCTTAATTATGTTAGAATTCTAATTCCCGCTTAATAACACAAAGTATTTGCATGATATATGAATATATTAAAAAAAAGTCTTGCACATCTTGTGAGATTAAATCCTACAGATGTTCAGCGATCTGTTATGTGCTTAGCTCATGCTGTCGGATCAGAGCACAACAGATGGACCGATAGCAGGCTATCAGTCGCAGAATGATTTTGTTAGACCATAAATTGAACGATTACGATTGCTGAAATAATCCAGATACTTAAGGAAATTAAGAATGCACTTCTGGAAGGAAGCTTGATTGTTCATGTAGCGGCTATCAGAGGCATCCAAAACTTCCTGCCGTCAAAAATTGTTCCTTTTTTCTTGTTTCCTTTTTTGGACGGGGGTAGGTACGTGGGTTTATAGTTAATGCGGATCTTCTATCGTACCATGATGCACCACTGTATGGTGTAGTGCATCGCATGCACGATGGACAGTTGCACGTGGCCTCATGCGCACACACACGCACATGCAATCATACACACCGTCCATCGCATTGCATTACGTGCATGATGGATGGCTGCATATGGCCATATGCACATGTACATGCGGTCTTGTACGCATGATGGACGGTGCTCATAATATACATACTGTATAGGTGCACTGCAGAGGACCCGTATGCGTCTATAACATAATGTTCATGATTGAGTAATATATCTATAACGTCCTGGTCGGTGAGCTGCTGCACCACAAACAAACCAATGGTTCAGAAATCTTTTTAAAAGAAACAAAGGAACGGCAGGAGATTACACTATTAAAATATACAAGGCAAGTAACAAGCTATAATTGTTTCATCAGTAATGGCTACTTGCAGGTGGTGCAACAGGCCACTAACCAAGAACTTTGCAGAATAGCATGTACCACCCCAGTTACAGGGCATGCACTTGTTTGATTCTGAAAGCTCTAGTCTGAGGAATGAAAGGATGAGAGAGAGGCCCCCAAATTCAACACTCGCAGATTTACAAAAGGAGTACGTACGTGCACAACAAGGAGATCTAAAACAACTGCAGGGATATGCGTTGCAAGATTTCAAAAGCTGGAGTGAATGAGTAGGGACTGCACAGCAGTTGCCGGATCATAAATGCGCCATCTCATTGAGAGATTAAAAGCATGCAACTCCCAACCAGAGCTGATGTCCTTGTCAATTGTCATTGCCCCAAGTGTGGGAGTAAAATGAGTGATTACAGTTATAACTAGAATTAAAACTGGCAATCCGACAAAAGGCACCGTAAATGTTATAGTTTGATAACTTGGGAGCGAAAGCGATGCCTGTGACGTGCATTTTTGTCCTCTCATGATGCGTCCCTACAAGAGAAAGATGCATCAAGGCTCCACCTTCCGAGCCGTTCATGTCGTAATCTCAATAAAAACGCCCTATATATATATATATATATATATATTCTAACCTAATCCCGATAGAATAATTACCTCCCTACGTTTCCAGAAATAGCTGGCTTTTTTTTTTTTTGATAGAAAGGAACGAAGCTAGTATTAAATAAAAAAAATGTATAGAGTGGCAAAATAGACAATATCATCTCTAGCTTACATGATCCATACAGCAATAGACATATTTTAATACAAACCAAAGCAAATGTAAGTAAGTTGAAATAAGGAAATAAGAAGATAGCAACCTTCCACACAGCCATACACCCCTGTAATGTGCTGTTCCATGTGCTAGAACAACTTCTCCACAACAATCATCCATTCCAATCAGCTGTAGAATATTTAAAAGATGTAAAAGTTTGGAAGACCAATAAAGCACCTGTGTTTGAATCTTCAGCATTTGTAGATGAAAAGCAATTACTCGGAACATAAGAGTGAAAGGAATATGAGCCCAGTTTCCATAACTCTGAAACCATATTAAGTACAATGACAAAGTGGCAAGTTCTGTGGTGAAGTTGAGATTATATTCAGATGTTCTATATCTACCAACGGCCCTTAGTCCTTCAAGACGAACCTGTGATAAAGACACTTTGAATCTCCCAGCAGCAAATATATAATATAATCTGACTGATATTCTGAGATGATAATGCAAGGAACAATCACAGTGGTATTGATAAAGCTGAAGAACATTCACAGTAACAAACAAATCATGAGTTGAAAAAAATATTCCTTGCTCATATGGCTTTTGATGTGAATGCCATGCATGCACCACCGCGGCATGAAGTCGCCAACCTACTAAAGAACAACTGCGCTGTGAAACTCGGTGCTTTGTGGCCCATGTTCTTCAAAGTTGAGCCCTTGGCCCTTGGAAAATAGATGTCACTATGCGGTCAATTTCGTCATCTTCTGCTAGTTTAGATCATAAGAAAGCACACACATTTACGACACACCGCTTCTCAACGTCAGCTCAGGTAGAGAGGAAAGGAAAATGTCTGAATTTGCTCGGTCACATCGATCAAGAGCCTAACCATGAACCGGTTTGCAATTCAAATGGATGTTTTTGGAAATTTCAAGAGGCAAACTGTTACAAACAACAAGCTGGAATATTGCGGGTATCCGTCATCAAATAGGACTTCAAAGTCAGAGGACCATATGTTTCGCACGTATTGCAGTTATATTCATTCTGTTGCACATGGATAAAGCTTCTGAATATATGCCTCCCTCTTTTGGTACGTAAAGATAACGAGAAGCAAAGCTCGTAGGTGATGTATCAGCTTGTAGTACGTAATGATAGAGGGCAACTGCGATTAAAACCTAATTAATGACTGTCAATTGCAACAAGCATCAGCTAACAGGTGCGGCATGGCAGGATGTCAAGTCAACAGATGTTAAGATCAAGGATAGTGGTAAAGTCCCATGGCAAAGATCAGAAGCAGACGAAAGAACCTATAGATTTCTTCCTCCCAACCTTAACACCATCTATTTCAAGATTCCAGTCTCTCTGAGACCAGTATTTATTTAATGGAGCATAATTGGATGCCGGGGCACATGCATGGAAAATATCCAAGGCTATTTAGAATAACTGACTCACCAGATTCATAAACGGCTACCACATCACCATCACTAATTACTTGACATATTCAGCTTTTCAAGAAGTAGAGTTGGAAAGTTTATATTACATAAAGTTTATATTCAGCTTACCTTATCTTTAAGACTTCATAATACATCAGAAGACAGAAGGTACTGCAATGCCCTTGCAAACAGCCAGTTGGCATTCATGTTTGGACTGATCAAGCATACCTACCTTATGAAAATTATCCTGAACTACACTACAGATGAAATAGTTTATCTATATATCATCGCACAATTGTGCAACATATATGTAATTCAAGCATCTTAATATATTTGCATCTTACATATGAAAGCTGACATATTTTAGACTGTTACCTCTAATTGAATTATCATATTATTGAAAGCAAGTTAACAATCACACCTGTAAATCCATAGTATATATGATTCACAATATCCAGGCCCAACATGATAGCCACAAAGATGGTGTAAGGTGTTGCAAATCTTTGTTAGCATACCTTTCTAGGAACCTGAAGGACAAGGATGGGAGCTCCATGAAGGGCTTGCTTTGGATGACTAGCAATAACCAAAGGATACAGACTTAACATGGATGTAGAGAGCAAGTTACTGCATAAGACTGTACAATGATGTTTCAAAATAGTCTGGATGCGATTTGTTTGATTTGGTTTTGATCAAGATCATGATTGCTTATAACATATTTGGATTTTGCAGAATGACTGTTTGGAAGACTTTGAGATATTCTGCAGATGCTTTTTGTAAGAATGTGAAACCGCTAGGAGGAAAACCGCTATCTACCAATTTCTCTGTGTAAAGTAGACCCTCAATCTGGATTCAGGGTGGAACATTTGATTAAGCATCTATAGTAATGTCACGTTATCGACTTGCCATGTTTTGATTCCACTCTTCCAATAAAGTGCTATTTTCAAGATGTCTGTGTGTACTTGTGATGGGAATTTCTTGCCACCAGGGCAATTTCCCATTTAATTTATAAAGTGTTCCGGAAGAATGAAGAACACACATCCAGAAGATTAATGTGCCACTATTGTACAGACTTAAAGAGAGTATAACAAAAAACCAGCTGGTACCTGGTCCATTTGCATGGGACTGCTACAACGCCTGCTTGGGTGCTAGGAGCCGACTAAGGATAGGATCTCACCTCATGGCTATTGCTTCTGAACTTGAAATATGAATTTAGCATTTCTAGGAACCACTCTGTTGACCCTTATTGTGCATTATGAAGTTCATGTAACAAGCTAAACTGAATTTTCTTTTTCTGGATGTTAAAGTTTGCTTTTGTTGCCCGACATATTAGTATTGTCATATGAGTTATTTAATCTTGAAGACAATGATTTTGTTACCTTTACAGATCAAGAATAAATGCTCTTGCAGATGCATGTTAAAGTGAAAGGACCATATACAAACAAGTAGTTAATTTGCATATTACCGCCAGAAAAGGATTAAAAAAAGGTTCATGTAAAGTTATCAGCCTGAATTATTTTGTCCACTATTAGTTCAATTGATTACGGCAGGTGGCCATTATGCATTGATTATTAACCAACATATGTTCTGACCTAAAACACTTGTCCTCAATCAATGTCTCCACAGGAAATCTTTCTGCACTCTATTAAAAATAGACCTCATATTAGTTTCGCTGGCGCAAGGCAAATCTTGTTTTGTAGTATAAAAGGATTCACCAATGCTTTCTGAGTACATGAATATGAACATAACCGAATTTGCAACAAGCAGAAACACTCTAGAGTACAATCACAAGCAATATCACAGAAGTATAAGACAAAATCAAATTTTTTCATGTTAGCAAACGAAATTAACATAACAACAACATGTTAAAAAAGTTGAAATAAAAATGCCAGTGACCAAATGCATATCGATTATGAAAATAACTCACAGAATCTCATAAGCTTACAAATCCAAAAAATATTGGAGATGTGGAAATGTTACCCTTTAAGAAGTATTTCATCCACTGACTGTACTGAATAATGGCAGCATTAACTGGCTGAAATGGTGAAGACAGTTCATAGACTTACAGTTCAACTGAAGCTGGAATTGACTCATTGTATCATCATGTCATCTTAGGAGTTAGATCATCACAACTTCTAACATAGTCCAGTTAATCAACTGCTGATAATGCAAAGCCAGCATACAGGTAATGCACTCCTGTACACCTTTTTAATAAGATGCATAATTTTATCCGCATCTTTAAGCTGATAAAACAACGGGCACCACAAACTCAGCAACACAAGAAGTTCTCCAAGGAGCACAGAGCATGCATTTGTATTGTAGGATTGATAAACATGCCTACTGTTATACCCCAATCCAAGCTGCCTGAGACATTTGAAGACGTGTTCAGCTAACCATCATGGTATACTGTTGTCAGCAAAGTAGTCTGAGACACCTACATTTTATAGATCCATCTTATACAGTAAATCTTCAAATTTCTAGGTAGCTAGATGCACCTCCTTGTCAGGACAACCATTGATCTTTGCGATGTAGATTGTGCAAAGCGTTCTCTGACTCGGGGTTGGAAGTCATAATGTGCAAAAGGTGAGGCATATGATTTGGATTTGTGAGCCTTCGTCATTGTCAAAACATTCCCAATTTTTGGAGAAACCTGCAGATGTAGATTTGAAGAAATTCCTGCATAAAGCTTCAGTTTCACTATATCATGCAAGTGATCCTGAATTCTTTGTTCTTCAAATTCAAAGTTAATTATTTCATGACTTACCTGTCGAACAAAGAAAAATTGCCATTACCCTTAAAAGAGCTCAATTGTTCTATTAAGTGCTTCTAGTTATTTTAACTATCAAGCAGAAAACAACATACGCTATGGGAAAGTATTGCAAGTAACATATGAAAAGGAAGAAAAAGATCACTGTCAACTTCAGAACCAAAATTTGGCAGGAATAGTGGCAAATCAAAAGAAGCGAAGTCTACAACAAAATGACTAGAACATAAAATATTGCAAGAAACCACAATGTACAGCCCAAACCCCATCTCATCTAGACCTCAAAGATGACAGCAGAAAAGTGATACGCCTCACAAAGCTTCATGGAACCAGCGAAGCTGCAACGTGGTGATGTCTAGACATGAAACTCTATACTCTTGGCACCAATAGAATAGAAAACAAGTTCCGAATAAAACTAGCCTATGGGAAATCTGGTTGGCAGCAAGGCTGTGGAGCAAAAACAGTATTGGAAACCAACTACACTATTCTTTGGAACAATTATTGGAAAAAAACAACTCAGTACTTTTAGAAACCTCAATTGTATCTGATTACAAGTAAGAAGACTCAATGGAAAACAGTGCCAAGGGGGTCAAATTCAGTTACTGCATATAAAACTGTAAGACAGAAGGTGACCAATCCTCTGGCAAGACTTGTTGCAAAATGTGAGAGGAACCATGATTACTTGTACACCCTTTGATCAAACATAGCCTCTAACCCAAATTTATTGACCTATTAAGGAAGATTAAGGCTTAAACCATCGAACTTTTACATCCTAATCATGCATGGTTTGAGGTTTTTTATTCTTAATAATGAAAACAGAAGCAGAAGTCTATAGCTAAAGACTTCAATATGTCAATCTATCTTAATTTCTCAGATGACCAGAAACAAAATGAGCTGTTGGAATGTGATATGCAACTAGAATTTATAGACCATGCCATTTTTTCCTCCGGATGTAAGAACTATATATACTTATAATCCGATTGGAGAGAAAAAAGATTTCCTTCAATCTGTGCAACTTGAATCTCTCAAAAGAAAATTGGAAGAAGATAGAAGAATTGCGAAAGTAGAGCTCAAGTCCCTTTTTTTTCATTGATATTCTCCACTTCCAAAAATTGAGATATATAGCCCTTGTTGCGGCCAATCCCCTGTTGTGCCCATTGCTGGAGAAGAACACCTGCAAAGAAGTCCGCACTGATCGAAATTGTGTCCGACAGAGACCTTCTGATGCTTAAGTCAGTGGGAAGTGGTGAACAACAGATAAAGTTTCAGAGAGGCAGAGTTTTTAGCCCAGAAGTCTCTTACCAATGCTATTCATTTACCTCCTTTTATAGACGAGTTGTTAGTAACCGTTTGTAATGGTTTGGCACGTGGGTTCTGCTTATTTCGGCATTATGTGATCGTGGGATAGACGGTTATAACCATTACTGATCATGGTATGTGGTCATTATGTGCTTTCTGCGCTAGCGATTTTCAGTATGCCAACTCTACGTCAGTAATCTAAGTGTCTCGACTGTATGTCGGTAATTGTAGAAATTCGAATGACCATCGATCGGTAACTCTAATATGCCGATAGGCATTGATCACGAAGTCGGCTAAGTCATCATGATTGAATTGTATTTGCCAGGGAAGTTGTGAATAGCCGACTGTTGATCGGCTTACCGATTGATAGTTGATGGTCTGTGCCTATCAAACCGATTGAAAGTCGGATGATGTGCTGTAATTGAGGTGGAACTCGTTATGGGATGTAGTTTGATGGTTTATCGTCCATAACCAATAGATATCCGATCGGTCGATCATGAATCGGGTAAGCAAACTGAATTATCCCAACAGTTGCCCCCCACTCTCAAGTCCGAGGTGGCCTGACATGTGGATTGGCACGTGGCTTGATACGTTGGACGAAGGGAGTTGTCACGTATTATCTCGAGCCCCGATTCGACTGCAGACATTAAAGATTTCTTTGAAAAATGAAGAGTCTCCAGCCGTTTTGTCATTTTGATTACCGTGAGATCATCATTGGGATGTCGATTCGAGAAGATGGTTTGATGTCCGGAGAATCCGATCGATTTGATTCTGACTAGATGATTTCAACCACGTATCCAGATGTCATTGGCTCTGAGCTGTTCACGCGGATAAAGGTGACATGGCATGATCTGGCGGTAGGTACGTCGAACCGTCTGATCGATGGTCGATTTTGATGTAGCCACGTGTCGAAATCTGGAGTAGTCTTGATTAGAAAGATTTCATTCCGACCGTTGATGGGCCCTATATATACAATATCATTTTCATTTGGATTTTTCATTTCTGTATTTGTCACCTGCAACTGAGGATTTCATCTTGGGTGTCGAGAGCTTCAGGGTTCTGGAAGTTCTCCTCTTTGTATTTCCATGGTCTCCACATCATCCCCTAGTTTCAGGTCAAGTTTTCCTTCTCTTTTCTTCTTCTTCTAGGTTCTTTTCCTACCATTTTCAATGGCTAGTAGGAGTAGGAAAGATAAAAGGAAGGTTAGAATAGATGAGGTTCCTCGAGATAGTCGATCGGAAAATCCGATTGACGATTCTCTTTCTGATCTGGATATGTAAGTTTCTTCCTTATCTAAATCTAATGTCAATCGGCTCCAGGAACAATATCGTATCCCGAAATAATTTCAACTCTTTGCACCTGATCTGGATGGTCGGGTGAGTTCTCCTCCTCCGGATCAGATAGCGATTTATGTAGAGGACCTTCGGACTGATCTTCATTTTTCGATTTCAGAGTTTGTCCGAAATTTTCTTGACTATTATTCTCTATCCTGCTCAATTGGCTCCAAATTCCATTCGGTTGATCATTAGTTTTGCTTTGTTGTGTCATTTGATCCCGACCAACCCTTGGCCTTCGCTTTTCGTACTTTCTTCATCTTTCGTCCCACCCAAAGCTAAGGGTTGGTGGTTCTTTAACTCGAGAAAGGTTTATCTTTTATTTCTAGTCTTCTTTCGTCTATTCACGGGTGGAAGAATCAATTTTTTTTATTCTTCTTTATCATCCTAGGGCTTTCCTTCATCTTGGAGAGATCCGAGAATCAGTCCCAACGAACATAGTCAAGTCGACATTATCGATCGGGAGGACTTTCTCTGATTGAAGGACATGAAAGTCCCCACACAGCGAAAGCTACTGACGGAGCAAGCTCTTTACGACGCCAGACTTAGTCTGGTGACCTCCTTAGGCATAGCTTAGTCGGTCACTTATTTTGTTTTTCATTTATCTTTGAACTTTGTAATTGAATCTTTTGCTTTTTGATTGCAGTTATGCAATCGGCGGTGCGAATCTCGACAGCCGATGTTCGCCAACATGCTGCTAAAAAGAGAGTAGCGACCGACGTCGGACCATCCCGATCAACGACGAAGAAGAGTCAGGTCAGTTTGGAGTCGGTATCGGTGAGGGAGACCGACATTTCATCGGTAGTGGTTCCTGATTCTGAGCCGATTATCGCACTGTCAACTCCAACAGTGCTTCCTCCGGCCGATGTGTCATCGATCAAAGTGGAATCAACCATAGATGGCGATGTCGCGGCCACCATGCCAGTAGCGGCCGAGACGATGTCAATCGTGGTTTCGTCGGCGGAGGTCAGGCCGAGTCTGCTGTCGCGATTGAACCAGAACCGTCTGCTGCTATGCCGACTATTCTTCGGGTGCCTTCAACTAGATCGATGCTGTCTAAAGCACCATCAACTCTTGATTTCATGGCGGCTTCGAGCGAACGACCACCAACTGGAGAGCGGGGAAAGGCACCGGCCGTCTCTACTGATGATGGATCGTCGACAGGCTTCCCACGCTTTTTGACATCCAAATTTTCGTAGATGAGTCGGCCTTGGCCAATCCAAAATTGACCAAGCGGCTCATCGAGGCTGCACTTCTCCCGACTGATAGGAAGAATAGAAAAGATCGGACCATGTTCGAGATGTTTTCGTCCTTCTATCCGACGATACTCGGTGTAAGTTGATGATGCTTTTCTTTTCTCTTTTTTTATTTGATCTGGCTTATTTTTTCTTTTCAGTTAGCACATGACATGCATGCACTGGAGAGCGGGTATCGAAAAATTGCCGAATTTCATCGAGCATGGATGGACAAAACCGCAGCTGCAAATGCCAAGAAGGCTGCTATCGTTGAACAGCTCCAGGCGGCGATTGAACAGGAGAAGACAGTAGTTGAGCGGGAGAAAGAGCTTCAAGAAGAAATTTCCCATGCTAAGGTTGAGTTGGAGTCGACTAGAGCCGAATTAGAGTCGGCTCAACAAAACATCAAGTCCCTAGAATCCTGAATCAAGAGTAAGAAGCACTTGATCAACGGCTTCGAAAGGAGCATGATGGCTGCATCGAGGAGCTAGAAATTGAACGGGGACGGCATCGGGCCACCGAGGAGAGGTTGGCACTGACCGATGCAGAGTCGGCTTCTGCTAAAGAGGAAGTACAGTCAGCAAAAGATGCTTTGAGTCGAGCCATCGAGGATTTCAAAGAATCACAAGATTACAAAAATAAAATCCTTGAGGGCGAATACGTCTCCTATTGCATCGGTTATGAAGACAGCAGGGATACAGTCAAAAGATTGTACCCAGACTTGGACCTGAGCAACATTGTTGCCCCTGGTTCGGGAGAAGAGATTGTCGAAGAGACTGTCGAGAAGACTGCACCGACTGAAGGAGTTGCGCTGGCTGCACCAAAGTCTGCTCCTGTCATTAATGAAGTTGTACTAGAGTCGACTGCTGTCGAAGGCTGCGAAGTCAAAGCTGCGGTGGTTACCGACACAGCTGAGGAAGAAACTGATTGATGACCGATGTAAATATTTTTTTCTCTTTCTTGTAATCGGACAATAATTCAACTTTTTATAACCTTTTTTAATTAATGAAAAGAAATTTTTTCTAAATATGGAGTTCCTTTTCAATCTTGATTTATGTTGTTGTCGATGTCGCTGAATATCAATCAGATTGCCGATTATCAATCGATGTGTTGAATGTCGATCAGTAGTCGTAGTAGAATAATTTGCCTGCTAATCAAGTATCAGCCGACTTAGCTTTTAGATAATTTTTTTAAATATTTGATAGACGGTTGCAAGTCGAATATCCTTCGACTAACCGGAGTCAAGTCGGTATACTTCCTACTCAACCGAAATCGAGTCGGCATAATATTCCATTCCGCCATAGTTGAGTCGGCATATTATTTCGCTTAGCCAAAGTCAAGTCGGTATGAGTAGTCATTCGACTTGAGTCGGTTTCTATAGTGGTTGTTGCTGCAAAATCCGCCGGCGTCGGAGATGCTGGAGTCGAGGGTGCCGCGGTCGCCGCCGGGACCTGCAAAAGAAGTCTAAACC
>KE505436.1:99953-116369 GCA_000441515.1 Elaeis oleifera
AGGAGTTCGGTCGGCTTCTTACGAACTTCGGCTGGGGGTATTTTATACCCAACAGATTCTATATCAACTAATTTTATGCCATGTCAGCTTCCACTATATATCATATGATGATACATGACTATTTCTATTATAATTTTTAGATGGAAGTAGTAGTCAGGGGAGAAATTATAATATTTAAAAAGTTTGATAATTTGATTGTAATGAATTGAAATTCACAATAAAATAAAAATCATAAAAAAATTAAATTTTAAATAATTAAGCCATAATCATTCAGCCGTGTCCCAAAGCTTGAGAAGATTTGCCTTGGATGTTTGTGTGGTGAGGGATGGTGAACAATAGCTAAATAGAAAGGAGCAGAGAATATTGGCCTCTGTTCGTGTGGTGAGGGATGGTGAACTTCGCTCGTATTGCTAAGCAGCTTCGCCTGCTGTTTATCACTCGGTCAAAGTCCATGTCTCGACTGTGAATATAAAAAGGAGCAGAGAATATTGCTAGAGAAATAAATATGCCACGGCACCCCAAAGAAGCAAGCGGCGCACGGGATCTGGTGATGGAATATGCCCACCCACTGTTACAGCCATTCTGCCATTCTTTTTTGTCCTATAATGACCTTTTCACCATATTAATTAAACTGCAGGAGTTGTCACGGTGACCATTTTATAATACATCCAAGTCTCGAAGTAATCCCTCCATCCCCTTTCGTCAATGCTAACCCCGCTAGAGCCGGAGCCCGTGGAAAAAAATCAGGATATGCTGCTTTTCGCACCTTGGTCCATCATGCAGCAGGCTCCCTCTCCTGCTCTTCCCTCTGTTCAAATATAAAATTTAATCTTTGCTTTTATTCATAAGAAGGACCAGTGCCACCAGCAGTGCGTACGTCTTCCAGCCTTTGCGCTTTTTTTCTTCTTTCAACCTATGTTATATATCACGAAGACGAAATATTAAAAAATAGAGTGAGTATAAAAAAAGAAATATTTTGAGGGAAGGGGAGGCAGAGGGTTCGGATTATATTTCTTGTGCGAAAGAATGATTCATCTTGTTGGATCACACAATCGATACTTTGAGCTCTATACAGACAAATGGAAGAAACGTTCGGAATTTTTTTAGATATATGTGAGGTTTGATCCTTTGGTTGACGTTATGAAAGACACGACTCCAATCCAAGACTGAAGGCCAACCAATTTTATTCTCAAAATATATTTTTTATGAATAATATCCACATTGCATGCTAAGATATAAAATACTTTCTTTCTCGTCTACATCCAGTGACATAATAGAGTATAAAATGGTCATTGTATATTGATCTTATTGTGGTCAATCCCCTGTTGCGCTCATTGCCAGAGAAGAACACCTGCAAAAGAAGTCTGCCATGATCGAAGTTATGTCTGACGGAGATCCTTCGATGCTTATGTCAGTAAAAAATGGTAAACAGCAGATAAATTTTTAAAAAATCAGAGTATCAGCTCAGAAGTATCTTACCAAATACTGTTCATTTATCTCCTTTTATAAACGAGTAGTTGGTAACTGTCTGTAATGGTTAGACACGTAAATCCCGCTCGTTCCGGCATTATATGATCGTGGGATGGATGGTTATATCTGCCACTGATCATGTTCTGAGCATTATGGGTTTTCTACGCTGGCAGTTTCAGATAAGCCGACTATATATTGATAATCAGAATATGTCGATCGTATGTCGATAGTTGTGAAAGTTCGAATGAACATCGGTCGGTAACTCTGATATGCCGATAGTCATCGGTCTGAGATCAACCGAGTTGTCATGGCTGAGTTTGTTGATGGCTGAGGATAGCCGACTATTAGTCGGCCAACCAATTGATAGTCAGCAGGTCGTGCTTATCAGACAGATCGAAAGTCGGAATCGTGGAGTCGGCTGAATTGTCCCAACAATTGCCCCTCACTCCCAAGTCCAAGAGAGTCTGACATGCATATTGTCACGTGGTCTGTCACGTTGGATGAAGGAAGTCACTACGTGTTGTCTCGAGCCCCGATTCGGCTGCAAGCATTAATAATTTTTCGAAATACGAAAGATCTCCAGTCATTTTGTTATTTCGATAACTGTGAGATCATCATTGGGGTGTCATTTTGGAAAGATAATTCGGCATCAGGAGAATCCGGATGATTTGATTCTGACTAGTAGATTTTGACTATGTGTCTATATGTCATTGGCTCTATGTTGTTCACGCGATAATGATGAGGTGGCGTGATTTGAAATAGGTGCATCGAACCGTCTGATCAGTGGTCGGTCTTGATGTAGCCACGTATCGATATCTGAGGAAATCTTGATTTGAATGACTTCATCCGGACCGTTGAGAGATCCTGTATACATAAAGTCACTTTCATTTGGACTTTCTACTTTTGCATTCATCATTCTCCTCTGCAACAGAAGGTTCTGCCCCGGTGTTGAGAGCTTTTGAAGTTTCTGTTCTTCGCATCATCCTTAGCTTTAGGTTGAGTTTCCATTCCCTCTTCTTAGATTTTTCTCCTTTTTCTTCTGGTTCTTTATTTCAATGACAAGTAGAAAAATGAAGGCTTCATCTTCTCGAGATAGTCAGTCGGAGAATCCAACCGGTGACTCTCCTTTGGGTCCGGAGATGGAGGTTTCCTCCTTGTTCGGATCAAATATCGATCAGCTCTGGGAACAGTACTGTACCTCAGAGTAATTTCAACTTTTTGCCCCAGGTCCGGACAGTCGGATGAACTCCCCTCCTTCAGATCAGGTTGCATTCTATGTCGAGGATCTTTGGACCGATCTTCGATTTTCGATTTCAAAGTTTGTTCGAAATCTTCTTGATTATTATCAACTTTGTCCTGCTCAGCTGGCTCCAAATTCTATTCGGCTGATTATCAGCTTTGCCTTGTTGTGTCGTCTTATCCCAACCAATCCTCATTCTTCTCTTTTTGGGCTTCTTTGTTCTTCATCCTCATCCCAAAACCAAGAGATGGTGATTTTTCAACTCGAGGAAGGGTCATTCTTTCATCTTCGATCTTCCATCATCTATTCATAGATAGAAGAATCAATTTTTCTTCGTTTCTTCATCATCTCCTTGGGGCTTTCCTTCACACTAGGGTGATTCGAGAACTAGCCCCAACGAGCATAGTCGAGTTGACATCATCGATTAGGAAGACTTCTTCCGACTTAAAGATATGAAAATTTCACCGCAACGAGAGCCGATAACAGAGCAGGCTCTCTATAATGTCAGACTTAATTCGGTAACTTCTTTAGGTATAGCATAGTTGGTCACGTCACTTTTCTTTTTGTTTGTTTTTAATTTTATACTGAACTTCAAATTTTGATTGCAACTATGCGGATGAGAGCGTGAGTTTCAACCGCCGACATCCACCAACATGCTGCTAAAAGAGGGCAGCGACCGACGTCGGACTATCCCGACCATCGAGAAAAATCGGATCAATTCTCAGTCCGTACCCACAAGGGAGTCAGATGTTCCGTCGGTATCAGTTTCTGAACCGATTATAGCATTGTCGGCTCCAACAATATTTCCTCCGATTGAAGTGCCGTCAACTGGAATCGAGATGGCAAGAGATGAAGATGCCACACCAAAACCATTGGCGGCTCCATCAGTTGGGGTTCGGGCCGATTCTGCAATCGCGGTCGAACCAAAACAATATGCTGCTGCGCCAGCTGTTCCTCCAGCAGAGCGATCTCGAGCGTAGTCAAGCACTGATTTTGTGGTGGTCTCAAGTGCACAACCGCTGACTGGAGATCGGAGAAAGGGGACGGCTACTTCGGTCAATGATGAGTCATCGCGGGCCTCCCTACCCTCTTCCATATCCGAATCTTTGCCGGTGAGTCGGCCTTGGCCAACCGGCTTATTGAAGCAGCTCTTCTCCCATCTGATAGGGAGAGCAGGACCAATCGGACAGTGTCCAAATATTTTTTCATTTTGCTTGACGATACTTAGGATAAGTTTCCGACATTCCTCTCCCTCTTCTTTTTTTTATCTGACTTGACTTGTGTTTCCTTTCAGTGGACGCACGATATGTACACTCGAGAGAACGGATATCGAAAAATCATCGATCTTCATCGGACATTGATGGACAAAGTGACGACCGCCAATGTCGAAAAGACTGCTGCTATTAAACAGCTTCAGGCAGCAACTGAATAGAAGAAGATGCATCAAGAAGAGATCTTCCACATGACGGCCGACCTGTAGTCCTTCAAAGTGGAACTTGAATCGGCTCGTCAGAGCATCGCATCTCTCAAATCTCGGATCAAGTGCAAGAAGTATTCCATCAGTCGGCTCTAGGGAGAGATACGGATCACCGAAGAGCTCGAAGCAGAGCGTGGAAGGCATCGGGCCACCATGGAGAAGTTGGCACTGACCGATGCAGAGTCGGCCTCTGCAAAGGAAGAAGCTGAGTCGGTGAGAGGTGCTCTGAGTCTAGCCATCGAAATTTAAAATTCACAAGAATTCAAGGATGAAATTCTCGAGGACGGATTCGCCTCCTACTGCATTGGATATGAGGACTGCAGAGATGCAGTCGGAAGATTGTATCCAGACTTGAACCTAAGCAACATCGTCCCCTAGTTCGGGAGAAGAGGTTGCTAAGAAGACTGCCGTGTCGACTGAAAGAGATGCGCTGGCTACACCAAAGCTTGCTTCAACCACCGAACCAGCTCCAACCATCGAAGTACCGAAGCAAGATGATGAAGAAGCCGACTGGTGACCGATGTAATACTTTTTTTTTCCTTTTGTAATCGGACTAAGTCCAATTTTGTAATCGGACCTTGGATCTAATTTTGTAATCTTTCTTTAATGAATGAAAAAATTTCTTGAGTATGGAATCTCTTTTTATACTTGTACTTTCAATATCGTTGAATAATAGTCAGATTTTCGATCATCCATCAATGAATTGAATGTCATCCACTGGTCGTAGTAGAGTTTGTCCGTTAGTCGGGTGTCAGCTAACTTAGTGTATATATTTTCTAGATATTTGATAGATGGTGATAAGCCGAATATTTTTGACTGACCGTAGTCAAGTCGGTGTATTTTCTACTCGATTGGGTTCGAGTCGGTGTAATATTTCGCTTAGCTAAAGCTGAGTCGGCATGAGTAGTCATTTGACTTAAATCAATTTTTACAGTAAAAAATCAAGATATAGTCAGTATAAGTCGATCGATTATATATCGATTTGATGTCGTCGTTCAACTTAAGTCGATTTTTACAGTGAAAATAGAGATATAGTCAGTACAAGTTAACTGATTACTTGTCAATCTGATGTCATTTTGTTGATAACTTGTAGTTGATTGAAGATTTCAAGGATACATATGAACATACATGTAATTGACTTTATTGATAGTACATCTTCAAATTATCAGCATTTCAAGTCCGAGAAATAGCCTTCCCATCAAGGGCTTCTAATCGATATGCTCCCAATTGAAGTGTTTCGATTATTCTGTAGGATCCTTCCCAGTTTGGAGATAATTTTTTCTGATCTAGAGGCTTTAAAACTTTGACTTTTCTTAAGACCAGATCTCCTGGATGAAAGACTTTTGGCTTGACTTTTGCATTATAATATCGGACTATTCTTTGTCGATATACTGCCATCCGAACTTGAGCTTGCTATCGAATTTTGAAAGTAAGTCTAGGTCGGTTTTTCGACATTCAAAATTGCTTGGCTCATTATACTGCTCCACTCTTATTGATGGTAATCTGATCTCAAATGGAATCATCACCTCCATCTCATAGGTTAGGTTGAATGATGATTTTTCTGTCGGTATACGGGGAGTTGTTCGATATGTCTATATGATCGGATATAATTCTTCCATCCAGAGGCCTTTAGCTTCATTCAATCTGATCTTGAGATCATGTAGAATTATTCGATTTGTTACTTTCACTTCACCATTGGATTGTGGATGGCCGACTAATGTGAGCTTATGTATAATATGAGATTTTGTATAAATTTTTAAATTTGATTGTCGAATTATCGACCATTGTCGGTGATAATGATATACAGCAGATCGAATCTAAATATGATTGATTTCTGAATAAAATCTTTCATCTTATTTTGGTGATCTGTGCCAAGGGTTCAACTTCTACCTATTTGATGAAATAATCGATGGCAACTTCTATAAATTTTCTCTGACTGGATGTCGGAGGAAAAGGGCCAAGTATAACGATTCCTCATTGTACGAAGGACCATGGTGTAATAATTGATGTCAGCTGACTGGTCGGTTGATGTTGTATATTAGCATACTTCTGACATGGTTCACATCTTCGGACAAGTTCAGCTGCATCTTTCTTAATGGTGGCCAATAATATCTTTGTCAGAAGACTTTATAAGTCAAAATTTACCTCCCAAATAATTTTCACAAATTCCTTCATGAACTTCTCGGAGTGCAGAGTCGGCATCCGCTGGTCTTAAACACTTCAGTAAGGAAAGAGAGAATGATCTTTTATAAAGTTATTCATTCATTAAATATATTGTGAGGCTATCCATCGTAGTCGTTTGACTTCTGAGGGATCTGCAGGTAGAATTCTACCAGTCAGATACTGGATGATCGGATCCATCCAACATGGCTCGTCATTGACTTGTAGCACTTATTTAACTTTATCAATGCTCAGTTGTTCAAGACATTCGATGAATATCCGAACGAGCGAGTTGAATGAAGTGGTTGTGAGTCGAAAAAATACATCAGCTCGAGCATTCTCTGTTCTTGAAATATGAGAGATCTTAAAATATTTTAGAGTTCATGTAAGATCTTTCACTTTCTGAAGATACTTCATCATAACAGGATCTCAGACTTCAAACTCATCCTTAACTTATCCAGTAATCAACTGAGTCGGTGAAGACCTTCAAGTTGTCAATGTCAAGTTTTTTGGCGATTTTCAAGCCGGCTAGGAGAGCTTCATACTCGACTTGATTATTTGAAGCTTTAAAATTAAACTGAAGGACATATTCGGTTACAATCTCTTCGAAATTGATGAAGATAAGACCGGCTCTACTGCCTTGTACGTTGGATGCTCCATTAATATGTAGCACCCACACCGATATTAAGTCGATCTCAGGAGTTTCAACTTGCTTTAATTTATCATTGGGTTCATCTTCAGAGTTATTGTCAGATATAGTACACTCGATGATGAAATCGATCAAAATTTATATTTTTATTGACGGTTGTGGACGATATTGAATATCAAACTCGCTGAATTTTATTGTCCATTTTGTCATTCGATCTGAAGTATCAGGTCGGTATAAAATTACCTTCAACAGCTGATCTGTCAAGATGACTATAAGATATACTTGAAAGTACGGACGAAGTCACTGTGATGATATAATTAGAGCGTAGATCATTTTTTCTACTCTTGAATATCTTATTTCAGTATTATAAAGCATCTTGCTGGTGTAATAAATTGATAGTTGAATTTGATTTTCATCCTCCTGGATGAGTACTGAACTAACTGCTTTTGTCGAAGTTGTCAGATAGAGATACAAAATTTTTTCGACCTTTGATTTTGTAAGTAATGGTGGAGATACCAGATATCTTTTTAGATCTTCGAAGGATTGTCGGTATTTATCTGACCATGAAAGGTTTTTTACTTATCTCAAGATCTTGAAGAAAAGTAAACATATTTCTGCCAACCTTGAGATGAATCGACTAAGTGCGGCAATCCTTCCATTAAGTTGTTGTATCTCTTTCTTAGAGCTTGGATGCTTCACATTGATGATAGCCTTTATTCTCTCAGAATTTACTTCAATTCTTCATTGTGACACAAAAATTTAAAAAAATTTCAAAAGTTACTTCGAATTCATACTTAGTCAGATTCAATTTCATTTGATATTGTCAAAGTATGTCGAAGGCTTCTTCCAAATTTTGAATATGATCAGAAATTTTAGGATTTTTCACCAGCATATCATCAACGTAGACTTTCATGTTTCGTCTGATTTGTATCTTGAATAGTTTGTTGACTAGCCGTTGATAAGTAACTCCGGTGTTCTTTAAACCGAATGGCATTATTTTGTAATAGTAGATGCCTTTGTCGATTATGAAAGCAGTGTGCTCCTCATCTTCAGATACCTTTTGAATCTAATTATAGCCCGTAAAGACATCCATGAAGCTTAAAAGTCGGTGTCCCGAAGTTGCATCAACTAGTTGATCGATCTTTGATAAATAAATTATCTTTCGGATAAGCTTCATTTAGATTTGTATAATTGATACAGATTTTTTATTTTTCATTAATTTTTTTCACCATCACTACATTGGCGAGCCAATCGAAATAATTGACTTCTCTGATGAAGCCAGCCGCAAGGAGCTTGTCGACCTCTTCGTCGATGACCTTCTGCCTTTCAAGAGCAAAAGATCTTTTCTTTGTCTCACCAGCCTAACTTTAGGATCAATGTTCAACCGATGGGTTATTACTTTTGTAGGAATTTCTAGCATATCGATTGTCGATCAAGTAAAAATATCAGCATTTGCTCTTAGTAGATTCATCAGTTATTGTCACTCCGGATTAGACAATTGCGATCCAATTTGGACCATCTTCTCAGGATCTTCTTCTTTTAATGGGATAGAACTAGTTGCTCGGCTGATTCACCCCTTTCCTCATTTTCTCTTTAGTCCAATTTATCAACAAATAAAGAGTCTTCAGATTGATTATTCTTTATAGAGACCAGGAAGCAACATCGAGTAAGTTATTGATCTTCACGCATTTCTCCGACTCTATTTTTGTTGAAAATCGGATGAGTAAATGGTATGTTGAAACTATTGCTCTTAGGGCATTAAGTCTAGATCATCCAAGTATGACATTATAAGTCGATGGAACTCGGACGACTGTGAATATCAGGAGAACAGTACTTTATTGTAGATCTATTTTTACAGTTAAAGGAAGAATAATTTTTCTTCCATGGTAATTGCATCTCCAGTAAAACTAACTAATGGCGTCGAGACTCTTCTGAGTTGGTCAGTCGGTAGTCGCATTCGGGAGAAAATTGAATAAAAGAGAACATTAGTTGAGCTTCCATTATCAACTAGAATTTTTTTTACATCATAGTTTGCTATCATCGCCGAAATGACGACAATGTCATCATGAGGAGTTTGTATTCTCCTAACATCATCTTTCGAAAAAAAATTACATCGTCAAGTTGTCGTTTCTTCACCGACTCTTCTTCGAAAATTGCCCCCCAATCTTTCGGTCGCACAGAGATCATATTGATCACTCCCGTCATTGGCCGATTGTTGATCATTTTCTCAACTTGTGGCTAAGGCTGTTGGTTGGTGGGAGGTTCAGTCGGACGATCTCGTCGAATTTTTTTGAGATAGCCACATCAAACCAGGACCTCTATTTCATCCCTGAGTTGAATACACTGTTTGGTATCGTGATCGTGATCACGATTAAACCGACAGTACTTCTTCTTATCACGACTCCTCAATAGCGCTTTCATCGGTGGGGATGCCGAAGATACTCCTCTCCTTCGATTTTCAATAAGATCTGCACACAGAGAGCAGAAAAAGGAGTATAGGAGTCATATCTATTGTCAAAATTGTTCAACCTTAGACTCCATCAATGGGTGAAGCTCGCTTATTGGTGGTTGACCGACTTAGTTCGGTCAAAGCTTCAGTTTTCTTTGTTTCTTTGTCTGATCTTTTTTTCTATCTGGTGCTAGTCAGAAATGCCCTCATCTGTGCGAATATACTTGGACGCGTGCTCCAATAATTTAGCATAGGTCCGGAGAAGAGTCTTATCCAGAGAATAAATGAATCTAGATCCCCTCAGACCTCTCTTCATGGCCGATATGGTCATATCTTCATTGAGGTCCCTGACCTCAAGTGTGGCTACGTTAAAGTGAGCCATGAAATCTCTCAATGTCTTTATCTTACCTTGTTTGATGGAGAAAAGACTATCTGATGTCCGTGACACCTTTCGACTAGTGCTGAAATGGGTCACGAAAGAATACTCGAGCTGCTCGAAGGAGTTTATGCTCCTCGACTGAAGCTCAGAATATCAAGCTCGAGCAGCCTTCCGAATGTTGTAGGAAGTCAATACATAAGAGGACATTGGTTGCCTCCTGGATCATCATGAGAGCCTTATAATTCTTCAAATGATTAATTGAATCGGTGGAGCCGTCGTATGGCTCCATCTACGGTATCTTGAACTGAGACAGGATCGGCTCGTTCAAAATATGCTGAGAGAGAGGTTGGCAGTGTGGAAGTCATAATCATTAGAGAATTTCCGACCTTCCATCTGAAGTCAGGCAAGTTGGCAGTCGATCTCCTTGAACTTACGCTCGTAGTCATCGAGCTGCCATTGTTGAGATAATTCGGAGGTAAAGTCTCCTGAAGAATTTGAGGATGGAGAAGGAGAAGGTGCACACGGCCTTCTTCCCTTCTTGATACTATGTACATGGGAAGGAGATCTCCATGAAGGATGAGCGGTGTGACGAGAATGTCGAAAATATGGTTGCTCAACTTGATGAGAATGTCGAGAGGATTGTCGTTCTAGAGATGAGGAAGGTGAACGCTGTGGAGGACAGCGACTGTGTCTGGATGGCACTGAATGAGCCACCGGCTCCTTCACCGACGGTTGCTGCTATTGCTGTGTCTGTTATTGTTAGAGATTGTGGACCGCCTCCATCAACACCTTCATTTACTGCATTAGAGCAGCAATTTATGCATCCATAGTGATTACTGGATACGGAGAGCTGGACTTTGTCAATAGAGGTGGGGAGGAAGATCTTTCGATCAAAGATTGCCTTGTTGATCCAGTTGAATGTTGAGCTCTGATCTTAGCCATGATTGCGGCCAATCTCCTGTTACGTCCGTTGCTAGAGAAGAGCACTTATAAAAGAAATCCGCACTGATCGGAGTTGTGTCCGGTGGGGACCCTCCAATGCTTAAGTCAGTGGAGAGTGATGAATAGCAGATAGAATTTTTAGAAAGATAGAGTATCAACTCAGAAGTGTCTTACCAAATGCTGTTCATTTATCTCCTTTTATAGACGAGTAGTTGGTAGCCGTCTGTAACAGTTAGATACATGGGTCCCTCTCGTTTCGGCATTATATGATCATGGGATGGGTGGTTATACCTGTCACTAATCATGTTTTAGCCATTATGCACTTTCTGCACTGGTAGTTTCAGATAAGCCGACTACATACGATAATCAAAATATGTCGATCGTATGTCGATAGTTGTGAAAGTCCGAATGAGCATCGATCAGTAACTCTGATATGTCAATAGTCATCGGTCTGAGATCAGTCGAGTTGTCATGATTGAGTTTGTTGATGGCTGAGGATAGCCGACTGTCAGTCGGTCAATCGATTGATAGTTAGTAAGTCGTGCTTATCAAGTCAATTAAAAGTCAGAATCGAAGAGTCGGCTGAATTGCCCCAATAGATCTGATTAGCGATATATGTTTGTCGTGATTTGCTTCGGATTACTCAATCGTTCAACATTAGTAGTTGAGTTGAGCTAGTTCTTTCATAAGCCATCAATTTGATTTATTTGGTGCACCACATAATTCATACCACTCTAATCATTTTAAAATTTAAGATAAATTACAAAAAAATCTTTGAGAACAGGTCGAAATCACAGATACACCAATTAGTTTCCAAAACCTATAGTTACACCCTTAACATTTTAGTCAATCCTACAGTTTAACCCATGCCGTTAGACAATCCGTTAATATTTACTTGAATCTTATTGCCACGCTATTATAAATTTTTGAAATGACTGAAATAACCTCGAATAAAATATGCCACATCTCCTATAATCCTGCCTGCAAGCCAGCTACCAGCCACCTTTGCCGACAAGCTCCACTTAAACCTAGCTTAGTGGCAGCGGCGGCAACCACCACCGCCCTGCCGTTGCCGTTGATGGAAGAAGACAACGAATATTATCTGCCAACATACTAATTAAGTTTAGTTTGTAGAGGATGCAGGGAAAAAAGAGATCTTTTTTTCCTTGTCTTGTTTCAGATGGCCACGGCCAATGTGCCAACAGTGAAGGTGAAGACTCTGGCGGCAGAGGAGGAGGAGGATGCGGCCTACTATTGAGTGAAAGCGATGAAGGGAAGGGAGTGTGGCATTGGGCTCACCTAGAGCCCATCCTCATCCACTCCCCAGACTTATCCGACATCCCCACGGCCATGAAGCTCCGCTACTCTGCACCACCCTTTTCTCTGCCTCCAACCTCGACCACATCGCCTTCAGCACCTGCACCAACTTCACCCCTTTCCTCCTTTATTGGCACTGCTACCATCACCTCCACTGCTATTCCCACTTCCATCTCTACTCTCCCCCCACACCCTACAAGCGTGCCATTGGTGCCTTCTCCTCCTACCACATCCCTCCTCTCACCCTCGCTGATCTAATGGTGCCACCACCACTGCTAGCATTGTGGCCCCCGCACCCCCCTCGTCCTCTCCTGTGGGAGGGAGGATCTGGGCACCTACCGATACTAGAGGACATAATGAAGCGGCTCAAGAGCCAGAAGGCCTCCCTAAGCCCCAAGCCAACACCGCCCTCTTCCTCCTCACTGACTAGCTCCTTAAGTCCATCCGCACCGTCCCCCCCTCCACCCTCGTAAAGGGAAGGAAAACTATTTTTCTTCGGATAATCTAGGTTGCATTTAAAAATTTTTCTATTAATCTATGTGAATAAGGATCAAATTCTTATCCGATTAGCAGTGAAACCAGAGATCAAATCTTAAATAATCTGGATTAAACCTTCGTGGAGGTCTGAAAGTGCAGACTCTCTACTTCGCATGCACGCCAGACGTCGCAAGAAAGCAGGATGAACTCCGATCTTCGCAATCCAATCAAATGAGGGAGGAGATGTACGGGTGTGACACCTGATACCAACAGATGGGATGCCCAAGGAGGGCCCTCGCCCAAGGGAGGAGGGGTGGCACCAAAGGGGAGAGGCTAAGGAGAAGAAGAAGGACTTCTCTCTTCATACGTCTCTCTCTCTCTTCTCTCAATCTGATTTATTTATTATTTGCTATGCATCCATAGGTAGAGACCCTCTCTATTTATAGATGAATTCCATGACCCAATAAGTATAGGAGTCCTAACTTAAATCTGATTTGAATCAGTCCAATACTCATGAAAGAAGGATCCCTATATGAGATAGAATTGCCATCACTTATGACAACCACTTTGCACCCAATCATCCATCCACATGAGATGCCCCAAACAAGCACCATTTTAGGTGTTGGTCGGTCCATATGAGAGAAAAATCTCAATGCAAGAAAAATTTCTCATATCTCATCCAAAACAGATTCAATTCGAATCCAATTCGAAGTTGGTTCGAAATAATTTCGAAAGATTGTCAATCCCAAACTCTTTAGAATTTTTATAACAATTCTAACTTAAATTTTGGATCCAATTAAGTCTAATTAATTTAGATCTAATCTGAAATTAATTAGTATTTAAATTCAATCTTTCATATGCTCTATGGATCATAGATCAGAAACTGTTCATCCCTGGGATCGAATCTGAACCTCATATGTAGTGCTAGCTAGACATAGTCAACTCTTCAATCCCGTTTGATCTATAATTTAATTCTCAATCAAGTTAGCTTATATGTTCAATCAAGTTAAGTACTTTCAAATTAGACATATTAACATAGGTCAATTCCTTCCTACTTTATCTGACTTGTGTGCGTAACTCCATAGGTTCAAACACTAAGTCGATAGCAAAAGAATCAATTCCTACACTAATCGAGATACCATCTAGTAATGATTTCTGAATTCAAATAGATCGAATTATCGTAAAAAATATTTCAGAATTCATATACATGGTTATCGCATAATTCATCCTTTTGATCCTGAATGCTCTAGGATGGTCTCAGATTAACTATCAACCGAGATTGTTTCATCCATATTGTATTTCAACCTTTCAAATCTATCTCATGGATTATCCTGATCAAGACTTTACTAAATTGAAATACAGCGCTACATCAACTCCAATAATCTGGATGGATCAATCCCATCTTGATCCACACACAGATTTCGCAAGTATTTGACTGTACCCAATAGTCTTCCGTCATTACATTAGAAATTCAGATAGTCCGGCACCAAAGTATAGTGAGTTACTTGCAAGTCACTATGATGATCTTAGGTCTGAAGGATATTTATACCCATGTATTTCGTGAGCAGTTCTTGACAGTAAAACGTTCAGCAGATGAGTCACTTGTTCCATGACAATGTACTCTTATATCTCATTTGTATGCCATACCAGTATCACCACACTCTTTGGTTAAGAGGATAACCAATCCATATGGCACACAACGATCTCCACTCGATAAACGTCATCGTCCTATAATGATGTGTCATTTGATTGCGAATATATTTAAGAACTATACGATAAATCCTCTCTTTATCGTACACTAACATAGTTCTAAGGATTTCATCACAACACAAGAATTCAAGGAAGATATAACTTTGTGATGAAAAATATCAGAATAACTATTATTCATTAATCAATAATTCATATACAAAGAGGAACTCAATTATCACACGATTGATTTTAGGACATAATTTCCAACACCTCGCCTACTCGACGTTCTGATATTTTCTCCACCAAATCGGTGCTTCGCCTCCCCACCCTCGAGGCTTCTCCCTCCGAACGATGGTGGTTCCAAAATCCCGACTCAAGAACTGCCCCCTTTGCTAACACTAGCGACAATTTCGAAGTCTGCTCCACTGCAGCATGCATCTGATTCGAAGCCTCTGTTAAAAAAGTGGAACTCGTGATGGATTTAGGTGGTGACGGCATCATGGTGGACGGGGTCGAGGCCATCGGGGGGCTGTGGAGGGTACCGACGTGGAGGACTTTGGTATCGATGGGGAGGCCAGAGTGGAGTTGCAGGATGAGGGCGTCGGGATTGTAAGAGAAAGATCAGTCAAAGAGAGCGATTGGGACAGGGCTTGCATTGAGGGGAGGTGGTGCGAGACAATAATCCGGTGCTTAGACGGCGATCACGATGAGCTCAGCATGGAGTCGACGGCGCCGAAGGTGGAAAGGATGCATGGGGGAGGCAATCTATCCAGAAGATTCCTGGAGGATAAAGAAGGCATCAAGTTTTTTTAGTTACCAAGAGGGTAATTTGGTTTTTTAAAATTTAAACTTTTAGTAACACCGTTATATTTGAGAGTGGTAAGTGTAGGTTTTAAATTAATGGATAAAATATAATAAAGATAAACCTTACGAGGATTTTATAATTTACTCTAAAATTTATTATAATTAAAATTCTATTTATATTTTAGTACATGAATGCATAATTTCCCATTCCAGTGTGTCTCAGAAAATAATGCTTCTGTTTTTGGATCACTTTAGTTGACATCATCACAAGAAAAGAAGAGGAGTAAGGAGCTGGGATGAATGAAATAAATATAACAGAGTAACCGAAATTAAGTATTTTCATTGTTTCAAATATTAAATAATTGAAATCCTAGCTTCCAGGGAGGAAATGGAAGAGAATAATTGGGTCTTTTCTTTGCAAATGTATATTATGGCTTGTTATTGTATCACAATAAACAATTTATCTTGCTTTTACACAATTCCAGATCGATGCCAATTATGCAAAGCATTATCTATTATTAGTATATCATTCTTTCTATCTCTTAAAACGATCCAGCTCTTGGTTCCTTTTTCTTTTTTTTTTGCCTTATATTTATAGCATGGAAGATAATGCATTATTAACTATAACTCATTATAATTAGTAGCGGTCATGATCCGTTAGGAGAAGCATAGTTTTCATTTGTATGAAGAAATATATCTATATTTTCTCATGAGAGGCTAGCCAGCTTTCATCATTGTGTGTATGTATGTATATATGTGTGTATATGTACACACACGGTCAACTATTGTCAGTGATGTTTAGACATTAAGGATAAGGTCGGAACAAATCAAAAAAAGGGAGTCCTTTTTTATCTGGCGGAGAATATCCACTGAAATGCTTCTTAGATACTCGGGTAGGGGAATATTCTTCTTGATCCGAAAAAGGTACGCGCCAGATGTACATAAGATTAATATAATTAATTGGCAATAAAATAACCAAGTAATCTTATATCTCTTAATTATTCGTGTTCCAACCCATCCTTGGAGCCGCGCTCTGAGATGTACATTACAAAATATTAACTCACGAGCCAAGCCGAGCCACAAGCCTCGGCTTGTGGCGGTCACACGTGGAAGGTTCGGGAGCCCGAGAAGGAGATACGTACTGCGCCCGCGCTGGAGGTGTCGCGGTCGGATGGAAAGCGAGTCCCCCTGCGCCAAGTGAGGGAATAAAACCCCAAATATCCTCCCTCGCCGAATATTCTCTGTCCTATCCTCGAATATTCTCCGCTTCCCCGTTCGCCCTTTCAACCACTCCTCTCGTTATATCATCACCTCCCCTCCCTCTCCTCCCTCTCTCTCTCTCTCTCTCTCTCTCTCTCTCTCT
>KE505436.1:139535-153246 GCA_000441515.1 Elaeis oleifera
TTTAAAATTAAGTAATAGATGCCATGATCTCTCTCTCTCTCTCTCTCTCTCTCTCTCTCTCTCTGTGTGTGTGTGTGTGTGTGTGTGTTTATCCGCGTATATGCATATATAGACTGTTTTGACTTGTTTTATATTATCAAGAAGCTAGTTTTGAAAATTGAATTTTTATTATATAAATAATTAAAAACACAATCATTTTGGATTGATATTGCTGTTTCCGATAATATGCATTAATACACCATGTCAATAAATTCATATTACAATTTATTATCAAGATAATTTTATCTGAAAGTCACATTTTATTGCAATAAAGGGGGAGTTTGATTCTTATAATTATTCAATGGCTCTGTACGTAGCAACCTGTATCACAAAACAGTGTGCTGTAGTTGTGACAAGTCAATTTATAGCCTGACTACATGGAGTTCTGTTTTGTGTTTGTGAGTGCTTGTATAATTAATATATCAGACTTTAACCCACACTCAAGCTCAAAAGATCCATTATTTATACAAAATGAAGAAGGTAAGAAAGATGTTGAAAAGTTGGACTTTACATAATTATGTGTGAAGTTTGAGATGCAAGGAGTTCCATTATAACTTTTTATGTTGTTGTCTGTGTTGGGTGATTTTTATTTTATTTTATTTATCTTTTCTGTTGAGGGGTTGGGTTGGTTCTTTATTTGCATTATTACTTCCACTCATTATCAATGCATTTAAAGACAAACAGGATGGTCTATGGAGGGTTTTGGTGGGGGGCTACTTACTTAAGTTGGCCCTGGCTGCTCTTTGGATCCAACAGCTGGTAAACTAGTCTAGCTTGCCCCTAATCCTACCATTTAGATTGTTCATATACATAAAATATAATTTTTGTATGAATATCAACATATATGTATTCCTATTAAAATGATAATATCTCTATGGTGCCTTTTATTTTCAATTTAGCGTTCCTTCTGAGAATCTTCCTGAGTCCAAACTTGAGTAGCCACCATCATTAATACAACCTGGATTTGTAAGTTAATTTGTGTCTCTCCTTGTTCATCACAACTTACAAGCAATATGTAAACAAAAGAAGAAGATGGTTGCATTTCAATTATGTGATCAGCTTGATGGAGGTAGTTCAAATTTTCAATCGCCTTATAGTTATTGGACTTATTTGAGTATATAGTCAAATATAAAATTCGTAGCAGCTTGATCGTATGAAGGAAAGCAGCAGGTGATATGTTAATATATCCCATTGTTGTTAAGTCTATATAAGGAGTTTGTTTGATTAATATCTCAGCAATCAAGCTGAATAGAGCAGTTTGAATATATTTCATATTGGAAAATGTGTTTCCTTGGTTGCAGATGCTGAATTCAGGGACACAGGATTAGAAAGGTCAGAGAAATTGACGAAGGATCTAGAATGGTTCAAGGAACAGGGTCATGTCATTCCTGAACCATCTTCTTCTGGGATTTCTTATGCTTGTTATCTGGAAGAGCTGTCAGAAAAAGATCCTCAAGCATTCATCTGCCATTTTTACAATGTATATTTTGCTCATACTGCTGGTGGTCGAATTATTGGCAAAAGGTATGTTTCTTTTGTGTTTCACTTAAGTACGTTATTAAAATGCCTCAAGATTAATCTCTTTAACTTGTCAAGTTTCAAGTATAGGTGCATACCAAATTCAAACATTCATCTGTTGCTTTCTTGCTTTGTATGCTAAACTGGTTCTGAGGATATTCAACTTGAATTCTGAAATTATAACGTGCCTAGTTGATTCACTTATGAATAACTTTTCTCAGAGTGGACGAAGACTTGCATTGTTCCTCAAGTTGTAAATAATTTCCAGAGCATTGTTCTTCAGTTGCAAATAACTTCCAGTGCCATTGTTGCATCTTAATTCTGCATTGATGGTTGTCATAAGTATTCATGTTTGGGCAAAGCAGTCACACATATTGGAAACCTTTTGGAAAGCTGCTGTCCTATAAATCTTGCACCTGAAGTTCAAATAAACTTAGGAAAGCTGCTGCCTTATTAATCTTGCCCTCTTCTTTAAAAATCTTCAAATGCGTCCTTTGAGTCTCAAAGTGACCCAATGTGGTCCTGTGGCCCTTAAACCAGTAGATGTCATTAGCTGGCCATTTCAAAAGACAAAAATGCCCTCACCTTCTTCAACCTTTTTGGCACCAACAGCAATTGTCAAACACATACCAGCACCGATTGCCCCTCTAACATAGATGACCCTCAAATTATGGCCTTGACCAAGAAAAAATGAATAGATTGGGTTTGATTGTTTTGATTCTAGGTATTGCTTTTGATTAAATGATCCCATGGATTTCAACTATCACAGACCATGAGTTATAATTTATGAATAGAGTGGATGATGGAGACAACCCAACGAGGAGCTGAGAAGACCCATCAAAATTCTTAGTGGAATTTGAGGGAGCAACTAGGGTTGTGCAAGAAGGCCACCGAACCTAAGTAGGAGAGCAAGTCATAATCATCGAAATTGGTTGGATGGGTGTTATTGCTAAAGCTCCTCTTTGCTGGAGTCACTGCCATTTTCATCATTACCGAAGTGGCAACAACAAGTGTGGTGACACTCGTTGATAGAGCCACTAGATTTACCAATTGAGTGAAGGCAAAAGGTTGGGCAGCCTAGGGGAAGGTTTAGGGCCCCAATCTTGAGCTTGTTTCTCATTCCTCTACCTTAATCCCCTCCGGCCCTTCCCTCAATTCCTACAATCCCCTTCCTTAATTCAATCAAAAAATGCCCTTCGGCCCCTCCTGCATTGCTGACACCTTGCCACTGCCAAGCTGGAGGAAATCCCTTGCTATGTATGCATTATCATCTGACAAGTCCAAGGCGATCTCCTTCCCCTTTCTTGGGCTTTCTCTAGTGAGATGATCGCTCTCAAGTCCCTACTTTCTTGGAGCCTCAGCTTGGGGTTCTTACGAAGGTAGCACAGGGCCAGCTCCTAGGGGTGGCAGCAAAGGTGCTACGATGAAGTACTTCCAAAGAGTAGGGAAGGCCTTTCGAGAGGTAAATAAATCTCACTTTGAATCTTTTGAGTGGGCTCCGCTGGGTGTGGGCTTCTTGCTACTATCAGCGCTGCAAAAGACTAGATTTTGGGCTAGAAATTTCAAGATTGAGGGTGTTAGGGTTCGATTGGGTGTCGAACCTCAAAGAGGAGCCTTGTGGGAGAATGGAATCGATGAACATGGTGGAATTGGGGAAGGAAACAAGGAGAAAGGAGGCAAGAGAAGGGATGCAAGAGGTCAAACGAGAGGGTTTTGCGGGAGAGATTAGTGTTGGTAGGGAGTTTAAGGAGGCAATCTCTCTCTCTCTCTCTCTCTCTCTCGCTCACACTCAAGCTCTCAGCTCATCCTCTTGGCTCCTCGTTAGGGTTGTGGTCTTCATTTTCTCGCATCCATTCATCAGTCTATTTCTTGACTGGGTTGCACTTGAATGAGTATATGTCCTAGTAGGGGGTGCCATGGCTGGTAGAGCAGTTGCCAAGGATAGGGTATATACCTTGATAGTGGCACCATGACTCCATCCCAAACAAATGATAATAAGGGTATCTTGATCAAACAATGAATTTATAATATCGTGTGACGGTCATATGCCAGGAGATAAATGGTAGGACCGCATTGGGTCACTTTGGAAACTCAAAGGACTCATTGGAAAATTTAAGAAGAGAGGGTGTGAATCACCTAAACTAGAGAGGGTGAAAGTGTAATTTCCCCTAGTAATGTGGTCCAACTATTGCCAATATATTTGGGGTTGTGTCTTATAAACAATGAATTGATGTTGGGGCTTGGTGCTCTTGATCTAAAGTAATCATAGGGATCATGGAATAGAAATGCTTGGATGCTTGCTCTATGTGCTTCAAAAATGTTAATCTTATCTGGACAATATCCGTATTCTAGCAAATATTACTTAGATTGTTCTAAAAGTAATTTCTTAGATAAATGATGTGTTTTTGTGAAATTTTATTTGTCAACATTTTATGGGGATACATTAGGCTTGAATCTTTAGAAGAGCTATAGCATGTTTTCTTATGTCCATATTATAGATGCCAAATAAAATTATATATGAGATCCAATTGTTTCCATCACCAGCTCTATTGGCTTAAATCTGTACTTGTGACAAACATGGTACTTTAATGTTCTGTGCAAAGACAGGTGAACGCGATGTACCATCGCATGCTGGTTTAGTCATCCCATTTGATTCAGATATTTGATTCCATTCATACTTTTTTGTGACTTACCTGTTATGATGTGAATAATTCTCGACTACATGGTGATTTTGTAAAATGTTGGGTCTAATTTCTTTTCGCTATTTGCTAAAAGAATCGAGGGAAGCAATTCATTGTAATATTGATGGCATCCAATAATCCCTCGATGCTCATATTATTTTGTAGATTGCATTAAATTTATAATTGGCATATGATAACACTTTTTATATTTTAACTATACATTCCGACCTCATAAGTTACCTAGGGCTCGTTCGTTTGCGGGAAGTGGAGGGGGAAATGCAATTCCTGGGAAGTGGGGGGGGGGTTTCTTTGTTCGGTTGGAGTTTTAAGAGGAGAGAGAATAGAAAAAACTCTTCCTATGGAAAGGCACTTCCCATGTTTCATGGAAAGCATAAACCCATATAGGAGGTGGATTTTAAGACTTCCCATACGATGAGAATTGGTGGCCCTTTTTTCTTTCCAAAATATCCTTTTAATAGTCTTATAAATATTAATATTATATTATATTAATATTTATATTGGTATAGTATAATATTTATATTCATATAAATATCATAATACTTATAATATATTGATATTATTTAATATTTATACTGATGTAATATTTTATTAATATTAATATGGTATTATATTAATATATTAATATTATATCAATACATATATATTAATGTTGTATTAATATAATAAATTATTGTGATTTAATGTTATATTATATTTATTTAATATAAATATTATATTAATATTTATATAGAGTTTAGAAGTAAAAGGTATAGTTTTTATCTATTAAGAGTATAATAGGTATTTTATATATTTTTCTCAGGTGGATGCTCATCCAAACATAAAGCATTTGGAATAAGTCATTTTTTCACGATCAAACAAACATACCAAAATCATATTCCCAAGTATCATATCCCCAAGAAGTAACTTTCTAGGAAGAAAAGTTATTCCTGTGAACCAAATAAGTCCTTAATACTTGCATTGTGAGGTAATCGGTAATAATTTACAAATTTTAAACTGCTATTGTGAAGCAATGGATTTCTTTCTTAGCAAATAATTGTCATACCCATCCACCATGGCAACTGCAGAGGCTCATCATCAATGCTTTGTTTGGCTGCTAAGTAAGTAAGAGAAAGAAAGTTTGCTGGAGGGCAATTCTTTTCCGATGTTTGATAGTGAAGACGATAGTCAAAAAGTAATTCTGAGAAAAAGATATAGCATATAAGCTTTCTTAACCATTACCTTAATGAAAGATTGCGATTGGGGTAAAGAATATCAAGAGTTTGTTCCTTTCTAGGGATTTATATAAGATAAGAATATCACTATTCCTGTCTATCAACTTCTGTACTTCATTTCTTAGAACAACCAAACGGTGAATATATGAGGAGTTCTTTCTTTTCTGGTCTCTTCCACTAGAATTAAAAGCTTGCACTTCCTCTGCAGCCCAAGAGAACCCAAACGTAAAGCAGTTGTGTAGGAAAATGGGTATTCCTGGTACAAAGGACTGAGATTAAAAATGGAATTGGCTGTCTAAACTGGCAAGGACTGGTATCCAGAAGCAATGGTTGTATGAAACAACACATAATATAGGAGCACACCCTTTGGGCAGGAAATTCACGCTTTTCCTTTGTGATAATAGGACAAACCAACCTAATTTGCTGGCACAAAATAAGAGAGGAGAAATCCATAGCAATAACTTTGTAAGCACATCTTATTGTAGCTGATATGTGCTTGTAAGTTGAAACATTTGCCTCCTGCGTCCTTTGCAATATGTTTAGCTGAACTTCGTCCCTGTGCCCTCCCAGGTGGCTGAGAAGATCTTGAACAACGAGGAGCTGGAATTCTACAAGTGGGATGGGGATCTCTCCCAACTGTTGCAGAATGTGAGAGAGAAGCTTAACCAAGTTGCTTCTGTAAGACAACCTTATCTAGGTTCTTCTCAAAAGTTTGTAATATCAAGCATCCATTTCTGTTCTTCATTACTTCTGAGGTTCCTTTGAAATTTTCGTAACTGCTGGAATGAATACCTTGCATTTTATGTATCTCACATGGGGATATCTGTCTATTGCCTTGCCCAGAGCTGGTCTACAGAGGAGAAGAACCATTGCTTGGAGGAGACTGAAAAATCATTCAAATTTTCAGGAGAGATACTCCGTTTAATACTGTCTTAACAAGCACTGAATCCTGCTGTACTGTCAAACCGTAGATATTCTTTGAGCAAAACATTTGCATAGGGAAGGACTGTTCAGGATAAATCCTGTGCCTTTTCATCGACTCTTGTAATCATGCTACCTGTCACCTGCAAAGGTTGTTTCTTGAATAATTTTGTTGTCAAACATGGAGCGAAAAATACTCCTAGTCGATGTGGAAGAAAAAATTATTGATGTATAGATGAAAGTGATCGTCTTCCATGATATAGCTGCATGGCTTTGCTGTGTAAAAACTGTAAGCAGTATGAAAAGGCAGGTGCGGTGGATGATCGTGGCATTTGAACCGGTCCATGGTTGGTTGGAATAATTAATGCAATTGATTGTGGTCTGGTTTAAATGATTGCTGTGGCATTAGGAAGCAAAACGCAGCGTTTGATGGGGTTCCTGCAGAGGCCGTGAGGTGGCGATCGGACGTGTGGTGTGTTGCTACTATTCTGTTTGGTGTTCCGTCCAGGGTGGCGACCGAGGGGCGGCAGTGGAGGTCTTTATTAATTTTGCTTTGAAACATCATTCATGGCTGGATCTTGTTCAACGATGTTGGAGGGCGTTTTCGTGTCATGCGCTTGGCCTTGTTTGACACCTATTTTATTGATCCATCTGCGGAGTGGGGGATGGTGAGCACTTGGGCGGGCGTTGTTTAGGTTTGATGGGATCCAAGGACGATATAGCAACGTCCGTGGTCCCATTCTCTATTATTTTATTTCTGCGGATGACCTTATCATACAGTGTGTGCTCGTCGCTATTGTGGTGGGTCTGAATCCTCCCCCGATCATCCATCTGGATCCGGCCATTGGTGGCAGCAATGCGCCCATCCTCCTCCTCGTGATGGAGGTTGTTAGGCGGCAACCCATCCATCGTGTTGATCGGGGTTCATGGATCACGTGGTTTGCAACTTATTATTTCCAGCGGACGGATCCAAACGTACTAGTTTTTTCTTTTCTTTTCTTTTTTTTTTGTAATTTTATGTTAACCACTCCACTCAACGGATCGGGTTCGGCTTGGCTCCGTTCTCCTCTGCTTCTGCTTCTGCTTCTGGTCCGGAGGAAGGGGGCGAGGGTTAAAAGGAAGGAACAAAGAAAAAAATAAAAAAGGGCGGCGGCCACCGGCCAGGCAAGGTAAAAAGCGAGGGGAGAAGGAAGAAGGGAAGGAACAAATGGTGGAGATGAGTGGCAGGTCGCTTGTCTCGGTCCTTCTCGTCTTTTCTTGTCCCTGCTCGTTCCTTCGGAGGCTGAACCTGTAGACCCTCGATCCCACGAGCTCCGTTCATTTGGAGTCGGAGATCCAAGAGAAGCAGCAGCTAGCAGGAGGGGGTATGTCATACGCGTGATATATGGGGATTCTCCCGTTGGTATCGTTAAGTTTCTTCTTTCAGGGAGTGGGAAGGGTGGTGTTCGTACGACCATACCATTTGGTTCCTTTTAATGGTTTTCCATTTTAATTTAAGGAAAAATATTAGTATATAGAGAAGAGTAAAAAAGGGGCGAGAGGCGAGAGCTATTAAATATAATAAACCGCCCGGTTTCGGTGTCGGTCTTGTGGGCGCGGGTGCCGAAAGGACAGTCCACCTTTGGCTTCTCAGGGGTGAGGAGGCACCCACTACAGTGGCGGGTTCGTGGGGCGGACTCCGGTTTCCTCCCCTGCCTTGCCTAGTTGCCTTGCGTTGGAGAGAGAGAGAGAGGAAGATTTTCCAAATCCATGCACGATGGCCCCCGGTTTTGCTTCTCTCCCCTTCTCCTTCTTCTTCCTCCCTTTATTTATATCTCATCTCACCTCGTCGTCTCGGGCGTTTCATCGACTGCCCCACACTTCCTTCTCCTATTCAACCGGGGATTGGAAATCAGACGCCCAGATCAGATCCCAAAGCTTATTCCACAATTGATCGCTTCTGTATCCACCATTTCTTTCGTCCCAGGAGATTTTTGTATTCCAATTCGAGTCGCATCATAATCTGCTGCTGAAATAAGATCTCGGATTCCCGGAATTGGACTGGATCGGATTTTGTTCGTTCCGGAGATGAAGGTCGAGGAGAAGATGAGAGGAGTAGGAGGAGGACAGGCAGCGAACGGGAGGAGTAGGAGGAGGAGGAGGAGGAATGGAGAGGATGAGGCGGAGGAGGAGATGATGAGGAAGAGGACGACGCGGCGGGTGCAGGCTTCCTCCACCGCCATCCAGAGGCTGTTCGTCGCATGCCGGACGGCCTTCAAAGGCCCGGGCACCGTCCCCACCCAGACGACGTCCATGTTCTGCGCCTTCTCCTCGGTATTCTTGTTTATCTCTATATTCATTCATTCTTCTGCTTGTTCCTTCTCTTTTTCACTTTCTGTCAACGAGAACTCGCGATCCACGTTGTCTTGTGTGAATGTTTTTTTTTTTTTAAATGATTACCTATAAAAGCTGTCATTCTTGGTGATTGCTTAAGGGGCTTCTAAATTTGTGCCGGAATCCTGTCTTCAAAGATGGAGCAGTTATGCTTGAGTTTTGTCACCGTTCGTTAATGCTCTTCCAATTCCGATTTCTATTCTGTTCCTACAATGATTCACCGACCAGATAGGAGCTGAGTTTTCTTCTTATTCCAACCTTGTTCGTTTACATATTTTGGCACTCCCGGCTTAAAATTTACTATTTTTGGCCGGTCGATTCCTGTGTTATTGGCCCATCCTTGAATTTGTCTTCTTTTTTTTTTTTTAACCGACTATTATTCGTGGGTTTTCACAGGGCAACAACACTGTGCGTGCCATAGCCCTTGTTAATCCTGACATCAAGTTTTAAGCGTCATGCCTGTTTCATGTAACAATTTTGGAATGGTATTTACTACGATTACTTAATCATTAGTTAATTTATCACGTATTATAACCTTTTTTGCCATATTCTTTTGTTGCTATATTCTAGTTTCAATCGGATTCGTGTCTGAACTTTTAATGTTGTTCTACTTCTATGTACATGATATATTAGTTGATAATTCAGTTAACGGGAGATCTGATCATTTGATGCGATTCATTACAGACAAAATGAGACCAGAGGATGTTGGTCTAAGCTCTGATTTACTATTCTTCAAGTCTAGGAATGCTGTTAACAGAACTCCACGGATTACATATTCAACAGTGTACAAGTGCAATAACTTTCGGTAAGATGAACTTGTGCTAATCAACAAAGCTTGCTATGTTTGCTAGCATGTTCCTACAAGCAAGTATTCTTCCCTTTTATTATATTATGTGATTATTAGAAAATGTTTGTGTTCTTATTATTGACCAAGCAAGCATGATCGTAGGTTGTGACTTGAAAGGTCTAATGGGAACGCTAAATGTAGAACATTATACCACATAGTAAACAAAGACTTGAAGAGAGGCAAACTGGAGATGTGGCATCAGAATCATATTGGTGAGAGGGTGAAACTAATAAAATTCGAAGAAAGGAAGAAATTTGCAAATTGTGGAAAATTTTGCATATCATTTGCCGCAAAAACTACTTATTGGTATATGCTTAAAACGTATTATTTTATCCATTACATTTTCATTTTGAATAGATCTCAGCAAGAACTTGATAAGATTTTGAAAATTTGAATAATTATATCTAATGCAGACAACTCTTAATGATTGCATTAAAGAATGCAGCTGCTGTTTTTCATTTCAACTGATGTGGAGTCTTTTAACTCTCTGAGAGAACAAATTAAAGCTTTTTTTTTTTTTTGACGCCTTCTTCAATTATATTTGGAACTTATTTAATACTGCTGAACTGCTTTGCTGAATAGTTCACCACCCCTGGTAATTTTGCAGATGTGTATATTCTTCTTGCCCCAACAGCAGTAATTCCTCTTCACAACCATCCAGGGATGACTGTTTTTAGCAAACTACTTGTGGGGTCCATGCACATAAAGTCGTATGACTGGGTTGATCCAGTTATAATATCAACTGACTCCAAGCCCTCATCTCAGTGTATCTCTCTCTCTCTCTTTCTCTGGGTCTTACACCCTCCCACCTTTTCTTCTTCTCCCTCAATATGTGTTTGTGTGTTGTGTGTGCACACACGAATTTAACATAGTATTTATTTCTATGCATTAGCTTGTGTTTGATTAAATTTGCTAATCTTGCAGTGAGACTGGCAAAATTGGTGGTTGATTCTGAATTCACTGCCCCATGTAATACATGTATTCTCTATCCAACTTCTGGAGGGAACATGCACACATTCAGAGCCATGACACCATGTGCGGTGCTTGATGTCCTAGGACCCCCTTACTCGAAAGAAGATGACCGTGACTGCACATATTACCATGATCATCCTTACTCCAGCTTTTCAGGTAAGCAGCACTTTGCCAAAATATGTTAATTGATTAAGAACAACAATCTGCTGTCTCGGCATAACATGTTTGCCTCCCCTGTAAAATCCGTGTTCTTGTCATGTGCATATTTTGGTAGCTATTGTAATTGAGGTCATGCAGTTTTGCATATGTTAGTGGTGTAAATGAAGGATTCTTCCCATAATACCTAATTACATGCTTTAATATAAGCCTTGTTTTCAGGCACTTTATTAAGCCAAACAAGTTAGAATTTTGTTGAACCCTTGTCAAAAGAACTTAACAAGTATCCGTTAGTCAGATACCTTCGGTCATGCCTAATACAATATATGTTCACATATTGAATAGTTCTTATAGTCATGCCACTGTCATGTATAGATATGCAATTTATTGTATCACTACAAGCACACAGTTGGTTTTTATAATAATGCTAGGCTGTGGTATAGCTTAGTAGCACAGATTTTGCTATCAGATTACCTGGCTGATTGGTGATTGCCCGTTGAATCTTTATGTGTAGGATAAATGCCAAATATGTGTGTATGGTTGCACATTCTAGCATGCATTCATGTGCACGTGCTATGTTTACATATCTCGTCCATTTGACGTTATATATATGCTTTCACAGGTTTTTTTTCTTTGCCTCATCGAAGTAATATTAAAACATGGACTGGATCTTGTTGGTGGCTGACCTCCATTGACTAACACTGCTATGATAAAATTAAGCAATGCATTGTAATACTTCATTATGGCCAAAGGAAAAGTGTTTACTATAGTGGGTGATAATAATTTAAATCAGACAGTCTCGTTTCTTTAGTTTCTATGCTATTTGTTGAGCAGATTAACTGTTGCATGAGAAACCATCAGCGCACCTAATCCGATCAATTGCTTTTGAAGTTAGCATGGTTCCTTCATTTAAAACCAGAAATTCTCTTTTGGTTACCGATTGAGGCTTTTCATGATCATGTTTGCAGATTATGATTCCGCCCAACAAGGAAAGTATGATCATTTTAGATGGTTGGAAGAGATCGACATTCCCAAGAACTTGAAAATGGATGGTGTGGAATATCTTGGCCCACAGATACTTGATGATTGACAGCAGTATGGTTCGTTTTAGATCGGCACCACATGTCAGCAGAGTTATCTTTCTTCGTTTTTTTGCTTTTGTTTCTTCTTTTGTTTGTTGAAGATATTGGTGCAGCATGAACATGTGGATTGTTTTCGTGCTAATATCAATACTAATTCTTTCTTTTTTTTTAATGAATAACTTTCGATAGCCTGATTGGGCGTACGCTTTGGATGCTGGGGTGGTCAGATTGATGGTAGAATGCGTACCTAATGATATGTAATCTGGTGATAATTGGTGCGATTTTCGGTAGAATGCCAAGGAGGAATTTAAATTCAAGATTGGAAAAGATAAAAACGGCAGGCAGCTTTCCTCTTGGTGTCTAGGCCAATTGAAATTCACCAGGCACGATAATCCGGAGAATGTCACGGTGTTTCTAATAACGCGTTGTACGTCGGCTGCTCTACGCCTTTGGCGAGGTAAATCTTCTAGAAGGAGCTTGGTCCTGATCTTGTTCACCTGAAGCAACCAGTTGTCGAACCAAAGAGGAAAGCAGGAAACAGTGGATCCATTACCGATGACATGTTGAGTAACTTTAGTAGTTATAATCCAGAACCAACTTCTCCAGGCTTGGATATTTCATGGTAGACCATTGCAGAGACGCAGCGAGGCAAAACTGAAAGGAACAAGCATCCATGTCCCACGGGCTGGCCAAGCGGTTCTCCCGGGTGGTACGTGGTCTTGTGAGTCCAAAAGTTGACCGGTAAAACAGTCGGGGAAGGGAGAAACCCGCAACTTAAATAAAATGCAGAATGCCAAAATCTTTGCCGCACTCGTTAATATTGAGAAATAGCTAAGCGAGTAGCCATATCCAAGTGTTTGCTCCAATACATGATGTCAGTTCGAAAAAAGCCACCGCATACAAAATGCTGAACGCAAAGACACTATGCTATTTCATCTCAGTCTCACCGTTCTTTCTTCCTTTCCTCTTCTTCTTCTTCTTTTCGGAGTGAGGAGGAAGTGAGGACTCACTTTTTTACTGCAAAATTGCTGAAAATTAAAGAAACTTCGCCCTCTACATGCCTATGCAAGCAAATCAGAAAGGTACATTTTGGTAGAGATCTGTAGAATCCGGTGGTACCCCAGATAAGCAGGCAAAGGTCCGTCTTATGACCATGATGGCCACAAGCACAACGAACTTGACGAGTAGCTGATGGATCGTAATTGTGATGCAAGTTATGATTGCATAGAAAGCTATTTGCTTTATGATCAATATGATGATCAGCACCAGGTAGAAACGCCAGGTGAAAATTGAGGGGAGTTGGATCTCTTCCCTCCAGGGAGGCTGTCCGTGGATGTCCTCCAGATCTTAATACAAACTGAAGATTAGTGCTGATAGGCACATGCATGCAATTCATTTCCCATAATTGGCACGATGTTATGAAGCTTGCTGGTATTCTGGCTTGTGAGAATAAAAACCTCTCTTCCTTTCTCACATCTCCTGACAAGAGCACCAACCCATTGATGCAGACTGTCAGTCTTCCTTGGCCTGAAGATCCACCATAAACGATGCATTGATGGCTCAACACTATTGGCTTTCTTTTAGATGTTGGTGAATCTCTCTCGAAACCCACCTGGCGGACACCCGGAAAAAATGGGGAAAAATAAAATTTCAGAAATAGGTTAGTGTTGCGGCCAATCCCCTCATCGCCTGATCGCCGGGAGCGAGCGCCTGCAAGGAAAGTCCACTCAGACCGAAGGGAGCCTCCGGCGGGGACCCTCCGACGGTCAAGCCAGAGAGGAGACTAGGCAACAGTAAGAGGAGAAAATCAGGGGGGCTCAGCGATGGAGCGGGAGGAGAGGTTCGAGTGGGTTACCTCCGATCAGGTCTCTTGAGCTGTTGTCTTACCCC
>KE505436.1:177299-201734 GCA_000441515.1 Elaeis oleifera
ATTACGTTATTATACTATATCATATAACGTTTTATATTATATTCTTACAATAATACATTATAATAATATTATCCTATGTAATAATACGATACATTATGTATCATATTATATTGTATGATATCATATTATACTATGTAATATTATTTTAATATATAACACTACATTATTATATTACAATATATCATATCTTATCATATTACGTTATTATACTATATCATATAACGTTTTATATTATATTTCTTACAATATTACATTATAATAATATTATCTTATGTAATAATACGATATATTACGTATCATATTATATTGTATGATATCATATTATATTCTTATGCTATGGCATGCAATATTATACTATGGTATATTATAATAATATTATAATACATTATAATAATATTATAATACATTATAATATTATATCATATTATATTAATATTATACCATGCACACTGTATTATATCCTACTATAGAATATTACTCAGTGTCCTTTATTGTCATTTTGTCATACCAAAAGCAATTGTTTAGTTTAGTTACTGAAGCAATTTTTTAGTTTAGTTACTGAACATATGCTAAAGTAGCAAAACATTTTAGAAAAGTGGTTACCAAATAGGAAACATTTTTTTTTGTAAAAGCTCTACTTCCACCAGTTCTCCACCAATAGCAATCCCAAACATGGCCTAAGTTGGGACTTTACTGTTGTCAATTCATGACCATATATGTCATATCAGACCTGCCAATTATTCTGAAACTCAAACAGGATTACTTATGCCACAGGTTACAGCTTCAGGTTTTGGTTAGATAAATCACAGTCCATGGCTGTTCTGGCTCTCAAAGGTAATCTTTCTAGTAGGCCCGCTACTCCCAAGCCTTTCTTTCCTTCTCCTTCCAAGTTGTGAATGTTCAGCATCAAACTTGTCAGGCCAAGGTTTGAGACTTCTATAGTTTATGCAATATATTCTTTCGAATATGCATAAACTAAGTATTCTTCATATTCACAAATTTGCTCACATTATGTTAAAATTGGTTTATTGTTATTTCATTATCTTAGTGAGATTCTGTTAGGTCTTCTGCGCCTAGCATCTCTCAAAAAACTATGTTGAATTGGGGTGCCCACAATTTTGTGGAAAGACCTAAGCTGATTTAATTAATAAAGTAGGAACATGGTTGGAACTTGCATTATCAAAAATGTAGGACCTCTGATGATTTATTTGCTCATCCAAATACCTGCTTGCTATCGTGATCCAGATTACTTTCAATGAAGGTTATCAAACATGTTACAGGATAGCGAGGCTTATATAATCCAACACTGCACCTTCAAACTCAGGATATGAAACAAGATTCCAAAAAAAAAAAAGGTATTTTCCCAAAGAAAGAGGAACTGAATCTGATATTTGGACTTGGAATAACTTTAATTCCCTTCCCATCCAAAAAAGAAGGAATTTCAAATTCAGATTTTCAAATCAGGAATTCAGATTTTCAAATCCTACATGCATTCCTCATTGAGACACTTGAAAGTCTAAGCAAGTTGTAAAAAAAATAGTGCCTCATAAACTTCAGTTTCTTAAAGTAACTCAAAATACATACCTCTCTTAATTGCTCGATTCTTTCTAAAATTGCATGCAAATTCCCACACAGCAAAGAAAGATCTTGTGAATCAGTATTACTGTCATGTAAATCATGTTCAACAAGGTATTTGTTAGACATGGAAAGATCAAAGGGAAAAAAAATGGAAATCAAAGAGATTTTCTTATGACTGAAACAAATGGTTTAGGGTAGCTCTCCCCAGTGAGGAGGTTAGGTAATCTATAAAGGGGTATGTGACATCCTCTGGTCTTTTGCTAGAACTTTCATATCAGGGCTCCAAAAGCCCAATCATGGGATGAACGAAAGCAAGTATTAAGTGATTGCCTTCCATGTTTCTCATTTGATTTTTGCTAAGCTCTTCCTGGGAGGAGTAACCCATAACCAAAGACCTTTTTTCCTGAATGCAAATTTAATACAATAAATAGCCGTACTCATCCTGAAATGAATGAGAAGGATGTTAAGGACACGCTCGGCAAGCTGAAGCAAAAGAGCAATTAGTTGATCCCTGTTCCCAGCCATGTGGCACATTTCTAGCATTGCAATGTACCTCCTGCAATAAAAGAAGGCCTACATAAGAAGATCGAATCCACAATTTTGAAAACGATATTGGTCTTGTTTATGATCAAGCAATTTGCATGATAAAGCAGACAAGCACTTTGGTGATGTGATGCATTACATACTAGGCCATCAAATGCAGGAAACACATAGATAAATTTATAAGAACAGACTGGTTACCATGAAAATAAACCAACAACAATTTTATAGCAAATAGATCTGAACAAATGATGTCTATAGCTTGATGAAACAAATTTGAAGTTAGAACCCAGTATTTACAAACATGAAGCTGTAAATATCTCCATATAACAACAGGATCATGGTAGAATCATGAAGAAAACAGTAAAGAAACAAAGGTCACATGTAATTTAAAGGTTTTAATCAACTGATAAAGCTATTGTGGTTTGTGCTACCAACATTGCAATAAAACACGGAGCAGGCTGCAGATTGTGGGACTTACAACCTAAGTGCTAGATGGATGCCTTGAGATATTATCACATAAAATCCTCCAAATATATGAACAACTGGAAAAAGAACCAAACACCCAAATAAAAGATAATTGAAAAAATGATGAAGAAACTGAAGGATAAAATAACTTTACCACCACAAAAGTAGTCATACAAAGATTCTAACACCAAATTTCTTTCATCCACCAATGGAATCATTAGTCAGTGTGTTATAATGATATAGTTGACTGTTGATTTGCATGGTATATAAGTTCAATCATATAAGCAATTTTACAAGAATGTATTGGGAACGAGGTGTCATCTTTTCCAGTTTTGGGGTATCTCATTATGGAAATCCATTCTAAATTTCAGGTTAGATCCAAGATAAAGCCACATACCAGGATAGCTGGAGGTTTCAAAACTTAGGTTTCTAACTTGTTTGACAGTGATTATGGTTTCAGCCATACCTTCAAATTTGCAACAGTATCATTCCAATATTATATACAGGCTCTCTCCTTGTCTCCAATACTTACAACTAGACAAAACATACTTATGGACCAACAATTTGTATAGATGTTGAAATGTAATGTGTTCAAACATTTTAATAACCGTTCATGAAAATAGAAAAAACTATTATTTTACATTGAAAATTAACATAATTTGATGCCACAATATAGGGATTTCATTAATGCCAAAAAGACACTATTGGATTCAAAAATTGTTTTAAATGACTGGTATTGGAAAAAAATACCTGCCCTCAATTTCATAAGAGAGGCAACCTAATCCTATCCAACCTTGCTCGCTGATCTAAGTAAAAACTTTTGGCCCTAATTTTACGAGCATTCTGAGGCCAACTCAGTCACCAAAATAATGTTCCAACCTATCTATCTAAATTGGAGAAAAAGTGAAATGAGTAAAATTCAAATTGAACTAGAAGTTTGTGGTTCATATACACTAGTCCCACAATGAATTTTTGGATTGTCAACCTTCCATTGTCTCTTTGTAGAAGACAACTCCTTACATAAAGATGGTATCCCTTTCTCTTTTTTCTTTTTTTGTCCAATGCACTCTTCATATTAAATATGTACAAGAAGGTTGTGCTAGGGGCTTCAGACTCTTGTACAACTCTATGATTTAGTGAAAAGAAGCATCAAACACTTCATCCAGTTTGATGTCTCATAATCTACAGAGCTTAAATCATGAAATGTGCCATTTCTACGTCTCCCTAAACTAGGAGTGAAAACACCTAAAACTTAAATTTTGAGTGGTTATTCAGTAAGAAGTTGAGAATATAAAGATGAGTGAGCATTAAACCCATCCAGAACTTTCCAGAACCACTTCTCTGTCATCATGTCTTGGTTCTGATAAAATATGTTTCAGATGGAGTCTGCCACCTATTATTTGGGGAGTCAAACACTAAGCCTGTTGAACCAGATCAATTTTGAACAAGCAGGTTAGAAGCATTAGGCTGTGTTTGTGATGAGTAATGCCAAGTTGTTTGACTTGCTACCTACACATTTTGCTTCTGTCATCCTTGCCTACATCTCACCAGCCAAGTTCTATAACTAATGATTTGCTAGCTTGAGCTAGAACAGCCAAACGTGATTTGTCCTACACTACTCAACTGAGGGGCTAGGTAACAAACCCAGCCAATTGTTGAGATGAGAATTTGGCCAATAACCACCCAAGGGCCACTGATCGAAACCTTGAGCCAATCCTCTTTAAGTCAGAACCAAAAGGGTAGCATCCAGCTGCAACAGTTAAGATGTTAACCTCTTTTAGGGCCTTCCATATGTTTTCCAGCGCATCTGGGAGGTTAGTCGACCAATCATTTCCTACCAAGAAATAACTAACAAAGAAACTTTGCCAAGGCTTCCTAGCTTCCATCATAATATCGTCAAGAAATAGTGAAACTGAGTTGCCTCCATCGGTTTGGCTATTTATTTTACACAAGATGACCTTGCTCCAACTGCAGCCTCCAAGGACAAAATCTTCAAGAGGACAAGAAGCTCAAACCAAGGACTGTGAGCTAGCATCAGCTCCACTAGGAGCAACAAGTGAAAAGAAGGAACTGGCTATGGAGGGAATCATCAACATGGAGACAAACGAGGAATTCATCTCCACATTCCAGTCAACAACCAAAGAGAAAGAAGCCTTAAGGATCACCCTCTAGTTCTAAGGTTTTGCTTTCATTCTCAAGGCTTTTTAGCCAAAATGAAAGACATCGACTACACACCCATCAAACAATATTTTTAGACCCATTTCAAGAATATATAATGGGATTAACATGGTAGGTTATTTGAATAAGACCAACAAAGAGAGAGGCATATGTATGGTGGCTTATTTGGATAAGATCGACAAAGAGAGGCAAACATCACACGTGGAATGGAGTCAGCTCTAGCAAATCTGCAATGAGATTTAAAGACCTCAAGAAATCTCAAAAGAGTGCCGAAATTCAATATCAAAATTCTTAGGCTGCTATAATTAGTGGAACATCAAATCCGTTTAAACATTGATTGCTCACCTTTTTTTAAAAACACAGACTTGAGGCATGAAAACCTCAAGAAACTTAAGCGCATTGTTATGATGACAAAAGAAAGTTCAAGTTTCATGAATATGCAGGTAACCCAGAAAAGAAAAGAACAAGCAAAAGCAATTATGACAGTACAATTTGCTCTTCAAGTTCAAAGAAGAACTCTCAGAACAGATTTTCAAGGACAATCTAAAGGCCTAATAAAATATGGTTACCATTTTAGCATTTAACAGGATCATGACAACCATGGATGATTAGAACTTTTAACACCAGAAGAAGGCTAACGGTCAAAGAGCATAGAACGCATACTCCTTACCTTTTCCGGATATTATCATAAGAAGAGATGCAATCTTGTCTCATACATGCATTGATGATTTCATCAACATCGTGTCTTGATAGTTCATTAATGTCTTGAATCTAGAAAATGAAAAGTAGTTAGACATATTACTGCAGCCATCAAATTATTTAAATTATTGAGAAATTACCTTCAGGACTTTACATAGTTATGACAAATATTTGTTATATATTTTCCTAAGTTTCCATCACTTTCCAAGCTTACACAAAATCAGGATATGTGCCTTTTCACACAGTTGTTTATAAGAGCTAAATACATTCTTGAGGCACATTACCTTGTTAAGTAACAAGAATTTTCTTCACCCGCTCTCTCCAAAGCAGCCGTTACTAAACTAAGAAGGTCCAGTAGTAAATTTAGTGTGAGCTGCTGCTGCTGCCGACCAGGTTCACTAGGATCACCAGGACCATCCGAAACCTATCATGTCAAAACATGGGTTGATCAAAACCAAGTTCAACACAATGTGCATGAAGAAAAGCAAGTTTGGCAGTAGAACGAAGAAGTACCCAAGTTTTAGAGGACAATTAAGCAATAGATACTAAACACTCACTAGCTTTCAACACATTAGCCCTCAAGATCAATAATGATTTTGACCATCAAAGAAAGCTTAATTAATCAGAGACTCTCTCCCCTGAAAATGGAAGTAACCATGAATAACAATACTATAAAATTTTACTGAGTTCCAGAGGAACTTTTTCCTATTTCTAAGCAGCCAACTACAAACTAACATAGAAGCCTTTGGATTTTTTAAAGGGCCTTCTTTGCCAGCCTGTCTTGCTGAATAAACCTTTACAATTCATCAGAATCGAAACAGTATTTAGGTTCTGAAAGGCCCAGCCTTCATCAGATATAATTCCAAAAAATAAATGAATATGGAAATAACTATAATTATGAAAAGAAATTTATTTTGAAATTTCTTGTTAGCTAGATAAAATGCCTAGAATGATCAATGATCCTCAAAAAGATAATATATGAAAAAGATGAATGTCCAACAAGAATAACAGAGTGCTAAAACATGAACAGTCAATGTTTTAGGTGTCTGTCATATACAGGCGGTCAAGGGAACGCATAGCACAAAACTATGTGGGCTGTATATACTGGGGGTACATATGGTTAGTATTTAAAATTTAAATAATAACAATATTAAATAAATAGATTATAATACTGATTTATAAATAATAATAATATTATTAACAATAATATTTAGCAATTAGTGCTTACTATTTAGTGCTAAATTCCAATAGCTATAATTATATTACAATCAACATATTATTGTCATTAATATACACATATCTGATCCATCTGTCCACATCCTAACCAACAATCAACTTGAACACGTCCTGTTTTGCATGTGCTGGCATAAGAATAGCCAATATATGTCAAACAATGCTAAAAGGGCCATATTTGTGACAATATGCTGCAAATGCAGCCTCATAGCACTAATCTTATTTTATATGCATTCCCATGTTGCCAAGGGAACCATCTTTTCAAGCCCTATGCTGCCCAACTGCACATAGTAGCCCCATATTGGAAATGAGGAGTCGTAATTGGATTGCAAGCACAAATGAGAGCTCATGCACAACATTTTAAAACACTGAACAGCCCCACAAATCTTCTTTGCGACATATTAAGAATAAGAAAAACAACAAAATAAATGCACAAACTTCACATAGTGATTCAGATGAAGAATGAGTCTTTAGGTCTTTAGTTTGGCAGATAAAATGTATTCATCATGAAAGATTCTGACAACCTAGTGAAATCAAAATATTTGAATTAATATACTTTTCCAAGAACAGTATAAGAAATTGGAAACCATATATCAGAAGCAGAAACCAAAGTACCTTGCAATAGATTTAATGCAACAGATATAATGCAACACTAACATGACAAGAGAACAAAGATAAGGAAAGAAAAGCGAAAAAATATATAATGAATCTGGAAGATCGAATGAAGATCATACATTGAATAGGACAATAAAAATTTTACTTACCCGCAAACAAATAAGCTTCTTTGTGATCAGAAAATAAAGGTAAGAGCTCAGGCTAAAGCATAGCTGAAAGATTACCAACTCTAACTTCTTTTGGTTCTGGTAAATTAGAAATTCCAAAAATAAGAACAAAATCATTTATGCAATGCTACCATTATTCTATAAAGCAGTTGTCTAGAGGCCAAGGAAGCACACCTCAATAGATTCTGAAGAGTGAATAAAACTGGAAGAGATACCATCAAGACGGAAAGAAATGCATCATTGCAAAAAGTTTTTGAGACAAGCCACACTCATCATATTCCTCATATGGCCAAACCTACATAATATACCATGCTTCCAACATCACTAGAACTGCCACAGAGGAAAAGACTCAGAGAAGTCAAGGGCATCGAATTCAACAAGTTATATAATCTACCTTGCCGAGTATAGAGGCAACGAGATTAATCCGCTCTAAGGTCAATTCATCTGCTCCTGTGACATCCTCTCTGACAATTTGATCAAAATTGACTGGTGTGCCTTGACAAAATCTATAACTTCGCGCACAATTTTGTTCTTCACCTGTATAAGAATTCAAAAGCTACAGATCAGAGCCATACAAAGAAAAGAATAAATCTTGAATATTAAAAGGAAAAGAAAGGAAGAAAAGAAAACAATTTCTGAAAAGAACAAAAGATGAAAACTCCAATGGCTTTTATGCAAAGGCGATAAACACATATTGATGCATGCTTCATCCTTTTCAGACTAGTGGGCTACATAGTAGGATAATTAGGATTTAGGAGTATTTGAAAGTAACCACCTTCTCATCATTTTGCAACACTTCAAATCTCATCCAAATAATTAGCAATCAAATGTTTCTACTGCATTATTATTAGCATAGGTTTCTATTATCTATGTTAACTCTTATACCCTGAAGATCATTGGCTACTTATGTGAAGCCATGTCTCATGCAATCCTTGTTCCAACAATCAGCCCAAGATGTATTCCTTCCCTAGATTGAGCCTTCTCATCCCTTCAGTTATCATACCATCCAGTAGCATTACTTCACCAACATCCCAATCAACAAACTAATACAAGTCAAGATAAGCTTATTCAAACATCTTATGCACATTGTTCATCCAAGTTTTCTATCTCCACTTTGAACACAAGTTTGAGCCACTCTCCTTCCTAGGGCTTCCATTTTCTCAAGATTTCTATCACAATTACCAATAAAAGTCATAAAACTCCAAGTAATTATAAAAAGTTGCATACAAGATCATGAAACAACAAAGTATACATAGAGTAAAGACCAGAAATCCAGAAATCAGAGAACACAAGAACTCTCAACTCAAGACAATCAATAACAAAGAAATTGTGCACGTGTGAGTGTGTTTGGGTGTACTGGTGGGAAGTGTGCATGCATGTGTATCTGTTTGGTGGTGGTGGTGGTGGTGGTGTGAGGAGTGGGGACGGGCAGGTTTCCAGCATTGCCTTTAAACACATTCAGTGACATTCTGACACATCAACAGCAACTTCCTGTAAGCTTCATTGTGGATATTCATGATATTAGTAAGACAAGACCAGCCTGGTTCATTTGTTGTTATTAGCAAAGGTCTGCTAACAGATTCCTCATAAGCAAAGAAACATTCAAGAAAATTGAAAGCATCGCAAGGCTGGAAACAAGATAGAACAATAAATCACAGTATATTGTTGATAGTGTTTAAACCTCTAAAAATTCTGATGAATCCACCAGAGATGTCAGGCTTGAAACCAATCTCAGTATTGGCGTTACCAGCAACCTCTGTTTATCAGCTTCTCCAGCTTGATCTCTGCCCATGTTGGAGCCAACCCACCTTGCCTAGAATGTCACTGGTATAAATAACAATTATAACACTATCTTGAAACAAAAATTTGATACAACCTTGGTTGGCAAACTCATGGCCCTGCATGAGGCAAGATGCTCCAAGGCACCCATGGATAACAGAATCTGAGCACCATGCTTTCCATAGTTGTGGCTGATTCTCAACAACAAAGAAATTTGAGCCTCAAGAGTACACAAACGTTGCAAAGACTCCAATGAGCACCCGCCATCCTACAAAATAAGATAATAAATGTTGCTAAACTTTTGAAGACAACATAGGCTAAACAAAGGTTTTGTTCACAATGCCATTTCTTTGGACCAGATACAAGAAATTAATTTGGCTTTAGAATAGGATCATGTATAAGCATGAAATGATAAATAGAAGAAGACAATGACTCAAGGCTTGTATACAGCAATCTACTGAAATAGTTCATGACCAAAGCATAAAATAGTAAAGAGATGTTGCAATAAAATAATGGATTTAGATATTCCAAAATTGAACAATGAGTGCCCCATCTCCGCAATTATATACATCTCTAGTTGCACCTTATTTATTGGCAGGACTTGTACAAGTAAGTGACAGTTAAAGACACATCAAAATGCACAGATGAGTAACAAAACAGTTATCCCGCATGGAACAAAGGACAAATAGTTCAACCACCAATATTGGAGCAGATTTGAACATTGGAGAAGCTATCTTCAACATAAAGCATCAGAAGGTAAACTTGATATATTTAGTGAGGAGGCAGATCGTTTTAAGAAAAAGACAGACCTTGCAAGAAAATTACTGATTTCCATGAAGCATGACCTTAAAATTCCTCTACTTTGAAGTTGATTTAAGAAGAACTTTTCTTGGTCTATACTAATAAATGCATCTAAAACATAAAATGATATTGCCTTTCCAGCTTCACTGCCTTGCATGGCATCCTTTGTCACCTGAAAATATCAAAAAAAGAATCAAGAAAAGAAGGAACATAAGCGAAGACGATTGTTGTTGTTGATTTTGGTATCACAAACCCACAACATATTACGCAGAAATAGCATACCCTTTATTGTGCAGACAGCACATGACGTTAAGGATCTTTGAAAGAATCAAAAGAAAAACATGCACAGTTGAAGATAGTCTAGCTAACACAATACTTATGTGAAAATTAGTGGAGCAATTGTCCACATAAAACACACAAGTACAAACAAATAAATAACACGCACTAAAATGGAAACAAAAAAGTGAATTATATTACACACCCACAAATCCATCTGATAATGTTATGGATCCAAAAGGTTCTTCAGTTCTTGTTTGTCCTTTCATATACTAATCATCACTTTCTTGGTACACATCACATCATGTTATGCAGAACCATTGAGATGGTGGAATGCCAATACGGCTCAATTAGATGACATAGATGATACGTCAATAAGATATGGAACATCCTATTCCTGCCGGTAACTAATGAGTCATGACATTCATAAAAGCAACCAACTGATCATGGGAATTGGTATTTCCATACATCAATCCTTCCGGAGGCAATAGCTGCAATACCAATATAATGGTCTTATCAACTTTTGCCAACATTATGGAATGCTAAAGTTTTGCATTTGTTCACTTTAACATATCAAACTACATGTGCAGCTCTAGATAAGTTAAATGCTGGACCAGGTCTGTCATGCTAGCAGTAGGAGATGACTGATCGCATGTAGGATATAACTGATCACATATAGCCAGTCAAGGCACTCGTAGACATCAGGTGGCATGAAGGTACTTCTGAGATACCTTGCCTTTGCCAAGCAGAGTTTGCAGTGTCTAGAACTGTTGATGAATGTATCATCATAATATCTTAATATGATTCCTCCCAGTCAAAGATCATGGTTTTTGCTATGTGCATGTGCATATATCAATAAAAAATAAGTTGAAGAGTTTATAATTGGATAATAGTAATCATAATTTACACAAATGATTTTCTATTTTATTAGTTCTATAACTCAATGTTTAAAACATTTCATGTCAAAATAATAAACCTGTAGACTGATTTGGAAATATTTCCAAAATTTATATTAAAATGGATACACATTCACGGTATTATTGTCCACATGTAAAGCTCTGTCCTTAGATTAATCATGGTGAATGGCTGAGAATGTGGAGATCCATGCATAAGTGTCACAGTACATCAAATTAAATGAAGAAAAACATTTTTTTTTTAAATAGATGAAGAGCAAAATTTAAAACATAATTTTCTTACAAATTACAATGTCCCAAGGCACACCTTAAGAACCAACAAATTTACTGTTTCTCATGTCAAAAAGCATAAAGATATCTTGAGAAGAAAAAATTTTCAAGGAAGCAAAAACTTATGCATCATATTGGAACATCCAACAAAAATTATTTCAAGATTGTCAGAGATACCAAAAAGGGAGCAGTAATGTCCAGTATTACCTAACACCAGGTGCTGGTGCCTGGTGTCAAAAAGTTCCCCAAGTGTCAGACAAAGCACCCTCCAAAAACCTAGTCATGGGAGGGAGCGACAGACAGACAGAGGCAAAGCGGGGAGGAGAGATTACGTGGGATGCATGCGCACACACACAGAGATTATATATATGTATATATAATCTCTCTCTCTCTCTCTCTCTTTCTCTCTCTGTGCGTGTGTGTGTGTGTGTAATGTTTGATGCTTATTTAAGAAAAGAATAACTTAAATCAGTAGATGCAATCTACAAATAGATTCAATGATACGTCCATTAGTTTGCAAATTTTGTAATCTATTCACTAGGTTTATGTAAAGTTACTTAAGCTATATTGACATACTTAAATTGACAGCTAAGCATGATACATTTATATTTAAACCAAATTACATTTCAGTTAAAGTGCTTTCAACTGTGATAACCTTATATCAAAATCAAAATACAACAGCACTTTGCTTAAAGTGTCCATATATGTGAAAACTTTACACTAAAACACAAGGACATTTAGCTTAAAGTGTTAAGAAAACCTTCAAGACACGTCACTTAAAGTGTCCACCACTCAAAAGTACAAGTCTCCTGCATGACACTATGGGATATGTTTTGCTGACATCAATAGGACACCTTGAACTGGAGTCTCCAATCATGTTGTGTTGTGCTATGCACAAGCACCCAAAGTATTGACACTTCCAAACAACTTAAAATGGAGTTTCCAGTAACATATGCAAGGTTGCATGTAAACCCAAACCAAAATGCATTGGACTAAAATGCTATTTACTGTGGAACAATACATCTTGAAAGTGTGGAACACACTGCTGTCCATTGTACCCTTGTATTGTGCCAATCTATCTGTGATATTGCAGTTTTCATAAGTTACTATGAGTACTATACATCCTACTCCTTGTTCAAAATATAAAAAACAAGGTGGACTCTAATTCTTGGGCCAACCAATAATTATGCTAAAAGTTAATGATACCTTTCATTTCATGTCCGCTATAAATATAGAGTAACAAGACATCAAAAGATATAACTTTCAGTTTTTAAGCATTTTGGATTCATATATCCTACATGGTTAAGAAACTTACCATATGCACTCAAAATGGTTTGCAATACCAATTTCAGTACCCACACTAGCACCATGCTGGTATAACATAGGTACAGGTTGGTTCATGCTACTAAAAATCGATACACCTCCTAAACCGAGTATCGGCTCATTATTGATATAGTATGAAACATGGAAGGCAGAACCATCCCGAACCGCCAATTTGGGGCGTATTGTGCCGTACCAAGGGTGAACTGTTATGATTCCGCCCTCATTAGAAGAAACCGGTGATGGAGAGGGAGAGGGCGAAGGAAAGAGAGAGTGAACAAGAGAGAAAGAGAGGGAGGGAGGGAGGGAGAGAGGCTAGGAGAGGGAGAGGGAGGGAGCTTTGAGCCCTCTCTCCTCCAAAAGACTTAACCTTAGAAAAATTCCAATAAAGGGGCCAGAGCTCCTATTTGTTCAAAAGTGGGACTCCACCCCTATTACGCCACTGCCAGAGGAGAAGGTGCTTGAAAGCCCTCTACTGCTCCCTCTCCCTCTCCCACCAACCTCCATCTCCCTCTCCCTTCCTGCTCTCTCTCTCTCTCTCTCTCTCTCTCTTCATTAAGCCACGATCAGAGCAAAGGAGGCCCGAAAGCCCTCTCCCTCTCTCCTCGCCACTCCCCCCCCCCCCCCTCTCCTTCCCTCACTTTCCTCTCTTCCTTCTCCCTCTCCTCTTCCCTCTCCAGCCCCCCTTTATTAGTACAATCCAATTCAGCATGGCAAGGTACCATACCGTACCGTACCACTGGGCAACCAATATAGGTCCCAATACCGATTCCATTGATCTTGCTATGATATGCCCCATACCTAACAGTATGGTCCAATACAGTAACCATGACTTGTATCCATCTCCTACAACTATGGTCCATGAATAACTACAAATATACATACACAGATACATTCTTGTGGGGTTAAGATGTGAAAAACTAATTGTATTGAAGTGATGACAATGTGTTCTAGAAAGTTGTTGCTATGCTCAGTATATCCCATCCTTACGATACACAAATAGACTAGAGTACACAAAATTTCTCTTGGTATACTACCGATTCCTCCATAAAAGACAATAAAAGCATGCACAAACATTCAAACATGTTTTGACCAATGTGCACCAATATTTTCATCCTAAAAAACATAAAAGGGAAGTATTGATAGAAAAAAGAGGCCATAGTATTTTCAAGATACTAACGGACATTCTACAGAAGTTAAATATATATGGAACATGTATTGCTAAAAATTAAAGGAACTCATATGATGATAGCATCACTCATGATGCTATCCTAGGTAGAACATAATCTTAAGCCCAATGATAATCACCAACAAACAATAGCAATGTAGGTGGTAATTACTTCCTTCGGTTGATCAATTAAACCTCACAAAAAGGCACCCAAAGTTTAAAGGGCTAGAGTTGTTCCCGCTTCCCATACAAAGAGTTTGGGATTGTTACTATTGCTTTTAGTTTACAAAATAGTAGAACAATTGGATTGACCACTAGACTTGAGCAAAATGAGCCCAGCCCGCCCAAGTCAATCCAATCTTGAGTGACCCTAGATATAAGCTTTAGGCCTCTCCGCAAGGGCAGGTTGAACTGATTGAGGTTTGATGCAGTTTTGACCAAGCTTGAGCCTAATAAAATTTAAAGAAGCTAGGCCTAACCTGACTCGATATTTCATTAAGAAACAAACATAATATTTATATGCCTTTAATTTTATATCTCATTTTTTCTCCATTTCTTTCTCCCATCTTGTTGTCTCTCCCATCTCATTCTCTCCTTTCCCCTTTCCCATCTTGCCCCCACTTGTAACAAGCCCCCACCCAACCTGCTCCTTCATTCCTTCGCTCCTCCCTCCATCGCTCTACCTCCTTGTGGATCCCCTCCTCTCGTCATCACTATCGTGACCTCCTAATTCCTCCCTCTTGCCACTGTTGTGAAAACCTCATCTCTCTCACCATCTCCCTCTCCACTAGCTCGCCATTGTTGCCCACCACACTTTTCCCCATCCCTCGTGTCTAAAGAACCAAGCCATGCCCTAGGATCAATTGAGTCAGGCTGGTCCCTAGCATGACACTTTAAGAGTCGGGCTGTGCTCAAGCTAAGAAATCTCGAGTCACACTCAGGCCGGGTCAGCATCAAGCTAGCCTGAGCTCTTAATGTTGAGCATAGGCCCGACACAACCTGAAGGATGCTCAAGTTTATCCATAAGACCATAACCACCATCACCACCAAGAGAAGAGAGAGAGAGAGAGAGAGAGAGAGAGAGACCACATACTAAGTCTTTACTGGTACAGTACATGCAGCAAGTTACTATCCTGCATGTCCTATGCACCAGATAATAACCGAAGTTTGGGACAGCAGAAAATTCTCAATTGAACAAGGCAGACGAAACACATGACACTTCGACTGTTGCTTGAAATTGATGCTTAAAGACAGTATGAAATTAGTTGGCTAAAATAATATTACATTTTAGCTGGATTGCATGCATATCAATGATAATTTAATTATCAACAAACATCATGAAGCGCATGAACCAGCAAAAAGTAAATTGAAATTCTGACAATTGCAAGACTCGCAAGGAGCCTACCAAATCAATTATTGCTTCAGCCTCTTTTCTTATTATGGAAAAATTGGCCCGCTCTAGTTCAGCCTGCTCCTTGTCAATCTGTAAACATCAGAAACAACAATTTTCAAATAATTTATCGTATCACAGCTGTCATAGAGTCACAGAGAACTAAAAAATATAAGGCAGGAACCTTTTGTAGATTAAGTTCTTCATCTCCATCTTGTTCCTCATGAAGCAAGAAATGCAAGACTGATGCGGGGATATCAGGGTCAAGAATACTCCGACAGTATTGAAAATAACTCAGCAGTAGTGCATATTGGCTGGAATAAAGAAATTCAAGGAAATAAACATGTTAACGCTGCAGAAAATAAGTGATGTTTATGCATATTTGTTTCAAGAACATCTCCGCAAGTTAAATATCAATACCGCCTTCTCAAGGCTTCTGATGATTCATTTCTGAGAATAGCCATCATAAGCTTAAAAAGTATAGAATGACAAGCTCCATTTGACAATTGCTTCACCGAGATAATATCAAGGCACGTTACACTGTCAGAATCTACACCACCAGGACATAAGAATCTCTCATCTCGAAGTTTCGCCATGCAGGTGAGCGCAACCTTTGAAATCCAAGAAAGCAAATAAAGGATAAAAACTATGAAAGGGATAGCTGGCACGAAGAGACACCAAACGTATCACATGAAAGGGTTCTCACATGGCTTAATATTACTGCCATCTTTAATGAACAATCTGGAGATGCCGATGCACTCAATGAAGCACCAAGCAACCTGGCAATTTATTCAAATACAATTAATAATAAAGTATGAGATACAATTAGAATCATAAGATCAAAGCCATACAATTTCACTCACTCAAACAATATCTGAGAGCGATCTTCAAGAAGTGACATTCTCCGAGATATAGGAACCTGAAAGATGTCCAAACAAGCATGTTGAATTGAAACATATAAAAGAATATATAACAGTTTAATATATCTGTCATCACAAATATTAAAGCTAAAGAATAAACATCGGCCACCTCTACAATCTGGGACCAGCCAGTCAACATATGAAGCTGGGCTGCTTGCTCTTCAAGATTTTTGTTATACCTCCAAGCCCATCTTAACAACTGCTGGATTGATTCTCTTAGCTCACCTTTCTCAGCCTCATTAAAATGGGAGCCCACTTGCGCGAATGTCTAACAACATAAAGGAAATCAGTCGTGGTTTACTGCTGTTACTTGATCAAATTAGGATTTATCACTGCATACAAATAAGACAGATTAACAATATTTATATATAAAATTTCCGCACATAATTAATAATTTAACAGCTATATAACTCATTAAGAAAGAATAAGAGAATATAACCTGCCAGAGCTTGTCATGAAATGCATCAAGGTCAATTAGTCGATCACCTCGTTCAGAATAATAATACACACCACCCATTTCAGATGTCGCAGAATTTCTGAGTATATCATCAACCTAGAAAAAGATAATAGATTGTAAAGAAATAATAGTAAGAACACAAAGATTATAACTAACTCACAGAATCTTACCTTTGTGTCATATTTCAAACTGGAAAGGAATTGAGGATATTTCATAGCTCTATCAGGAGATCTGAACTGGACAATTTCAAGCAATTCTAATGCCTGAACTACAAAAAATTGATCTGTCAAAGCTAATTTAAGAAAGAAAGAGGAAAGCACAATGAAGAACTACATCCACAGGTGTAATTTCCTTATTTAATGCCCAAACAAAAAAAACAAAACATAGATTATCAGATCATGCATTATAACCGCTGAGAGAATACAGGATCATGCAAGAAGTCTAAGTTGAGAAATACAGAAATCACACAATGCAGAAGCTGACACTTGCATATGAGAAGCTCGGGAATGAGAGAAAAAACTAATGACAGACCATATACATTGTAATAGACATCTTAGTATAGCATCATAATCAACAAGGAGACAAGGATATATATTATTTTGAGTATTGTTGGATAAAAGGCATATGAAAGTGAAAAACTTCAGAATGCCCCCTAGCTTAGATTTATCCTCTAGCATATAATTCCGTTCATTTTAACCAAAGTCCTCAGCTCCTCAACATTAAACAAAGCAATTCCAAGTGACCATTTAGCAACAAGCTAACAAAAGTTATATATCAGCAAGACCAATGGTAACATTCATGATTAGAGGTTTCAATTATCTTATGAGATTAATCATCTATGACTAAGAAGAACAATGTAATCCTGCTCTGTCTATTGTTTGGTAGTCCTTTATCCTCATGGAAGATCTTTCATGAGGAATCGAGATTTCCATTTCTTGCAATATTAATCAACTACAACCACAAGAGAACCAAGAGCCACATATTCTTACTCTACCTGTCTTGGGTAGTGCTCCATCCTCATGGAAGTATCTTCAGTTCAATGTTGTTTCATATTAGCCCATAAGCATCATCTGCTGATATAATGTTCTGTATCATTTTCAGTCATGTTTATAGCACCAATGTACTGCTTAAATTATTTTTTTGATGTTAGAGATGTTTGATCAAGTCAAATATATAACATATGTCCAAACTCCAAATTATGTCAATCAACACCCCAAATAGCCAGCATCACCTTCTTAACCACTGACAGCTTGTAGGTTCTGTTGTATGTTCGTGGCGATACTTGATGCTTGCCAACTTTGCATATTAACTAGTACATGATGAAAAAGACAGAGTGCTTTCTATAACATTAACCAATACAACAACATATCGAATAATCAGACAACCTTAAGGGAAGGAAAAACACAATGCTCTGTATGACAGATAATAGAGTTCTCATTTCATATATTTATTCCACCTAAAGTTATTTCATGATTTCTTCCTTATGACATTCAAGCTCTATCCACTAGAGCATGAATATCACTTACCATGACCTAACATCTAAAACTACTTAACCCATCTAAAAGTAGACGATATGTTAACATCTAAAACTACCTAATCGATCCAAAAGTAGATAATATGGCCAGCTTAAGTGCATTCTTCCCAATATAAATAAAGCAGAATATAAGCACAATCTGACAACAAAAATCTTCCAGCTTTAAAACTGATTATCAAGATAAAACTAGAACCTCAACATGTTCATGTTACAACAGTTGATTATTACACCAAAAGATAGTAGTACAGCTTCCAAGTTCATTCAGCAATGTTAAAACATAAAACACAGGACCTGATAATTAGAAGATAGATGCCACAACTGAATGCAGTAATAACAACAAACAATTATAGAGCATGAAATAAATAGCCAAGGCACAAAAAAAACTTATAGAGATGCTTTTAAGTGCATTAGACATCTCATTAAAGGTGAATAGAGTCTCAGGGTACACCTTCCGCTTATTAAAGTTCTATTTCCAGCATGATTAGCATCTGCATCATTGGTTTGAGACACATTTGGACTTCCAAAAATCTCATCAGAACACTGAACAAAAATCTGGGAAAGAATCGCCAAGCATGTTTCTCGGTGTGTGGATACAACCATATCAGCTAAATGCAACTCCAATGCTAATAGTTTAAGCAGCCATGCCCTCTGGAAAGGATATGAAAAAGAGTAACCATTATTAAAATCAACATAAAGTAGGAAAAAGTAAAACCTACCCTCCCTAGACATCGAGGTTGACATTACTAGGCAAGAATGGTACCTTCTTCATTAGCACATTCAAAAGCAAATTTTATTATCATAACTAATTATACATTGTCAAATCTCCAGTTTAAATTATACTCAGATCTCAAAAGTTGACATTGATCAATGCAAAAATGATTATTGATAAAAGTAGCAATCAAAACAACTTCCCCTGAAGACCTTAAACAGATCGGCACCATTGTCACCTGGACATAGCAAAAATTTGCAGTGTCCCCACGCTCACACAGCATGACACGAATGTCATACATCATAGACATGGTTCTTTGCTACTTTGAGGTTCACAGCATCTCTCATCCACAAACTGCTAAAAGAACAGAAAAATAACAAAAAATGGGGGGGGGGGAGGAGGAGGTGGATGAGAGAGCTTGGAGTGCCCGTTTCCTCTCTGCTTCTCATGTGTCCTCCTTACAATGTGGCAAAGTAATCCAAAGCTCTAAACTCCCAATCCCTTCTTGAGGGTGGAAGGAATGCATAACACAGCCAGCTGCCAGCCTATTCTCCTATCGAATGACATCTGGTTTTAGGGTGAATAGTGACTCACGTTGCGGGGGGGGGAGATGGGTGACTGGTGCGGATATCCAATCCCAAGTGAATGGGCGAAGCTAGTAATGCGCATAGACCTTATGCTTAAATTGGGCTTGCTATTGAGTCATGCCTAAACTAAACTGAGTGCAAACAAAATTATAGCCCAAAAGTAGTACTTTCAGAAATTGCAGTCCAAATTGTTGCTCATATATGGTCTAAATACTTTGAAACCCACATAAATTACTAAATTTCAAGATTCCAGCACCATATTCTATATGTAGTCATACTTTATAATTAAATAACACTGCCACGTCCTTGTATCCAATCTTTTAAGAATGTCTTGTCAGATTATTCAGGACACTTGGACGATTGACACCCATATCCAACACTTGTCGGAACTCATTAGGCAATGACTACCCAATGGTCAATTAACCAAACATAGCAAAATTATCATATAAGTAACCAGCGAAGCATGAATTCTTCAACTTGGCAGTCTGGATCCAGTCCAGGTCATGCAAATTATTATTGTCATGGTAGATGCTTATTACTTACCACTCAATTCTATTTTCTAAAACCCATTATTAACAGCAGAACATGTGTTAGTATACCATAGTACCTGAATTTCCTTGCAACAAATAAAGCAATTGCTTTCTATATATTCTCAGGATTCAAAGGATAGACCAGAAACTGTTATTACAATATTTATTTTGTCCAATTTCATCATTAATTTCACCATTTCAGGTGGTAACACTAACATAGACCGGGAGCATGAGTCAAGCAGAGAACTTCAAATCAATAACTATAAACTATGATCATAGAGATTTTACACCATGTAGGCGAAGAGAACCACCAAGCAAGGTCAGAAGATATGCCATGGCCAGCACTGTTTTCAAGGGCATATAGTCCTGCCCATTTTGTCAAAATTGGTATTATAAACAGTCATTAACTAATCACGTTTGTAATCGACATGATCCAAAGTGTTGGTGTTAACAGTTCACATAAGGAACTTCATTTAATTTATAGCTGAGAAAACATACCCACATAGAAAATTGCATTACCTGATGAAGAGAGCTAATGCGAAGTGCCTGATTGTTGCTCCTTTTGGGGAGTGGAGCAACACCAATTGTTTCCAAGTGCTGAAATTGAATTACATGCATCAAAGATATAGGGGAAAAGAAATTTAATTGCAAAACTAATATTAACAAATTAAAAAGCACCTTAGAAAGAACTGGTATTTCTTTGTACTCAAAAGATCCATTACTGGCCCACTGGTTAGGGGTCCAGGCATAATTCATACAGAAGCTGCATGCAATAACAGTCTTTTAAATCTCCAAAAGATTTCAAATGGGAAGACATTGAATAGGAAAGAAAACAGCTAGCAAACCTGAAAACCAAACTCATGCAGTAAAGCATTTATATCTGGCTTTGAAAGCTTTTCCAAGTTATCAAGAATTACTTTCAAACAACTGCACAGAGTGCTCAATTACTCTGATTAGATCATTACATACGGAAACATGTCATTATAAATATGTTAGAAATGTCAAACCTGTAATGAACTTTTGGCTGCAATACTGTCTGCTCCACAGGAATATCAACATCAAACCTAAGAAGCAAATGTGTGATATTTGGTGCTGGGCGACCAATATTATCAATAAGAAGCTGGGGATATAACCAAAACAATGTTTAAAATCTTCTCAAATGTATATTAAGTTGCTTGGAGAAAATATATTTAATACAACCTGCAATATAAGAATGCCAACATCATCTTTTGTGTTCTCTATAACCTGATACTCATCAAAACGTGACTCCAAACAGGTTGCAAAATCCTCAATCAGGCATTTTGCTGCACTTGATTTCAACAATAACTGTACGAGGCCAACCAATCTAGAACTGTCAAGAAGCCACTTTACGGGTAAGTTTGGAACTCAATTACCAGAAAAGACTCACTGCCAGTTTATGCAAACAAACATCATATACACTCCGAGAGCAAAAAATCATTGCAAATGAATGTAAGATCAGCATGAATCAGCAATCAGCCAAAAAAAGAAAAAAGTACCTAAGAATACTCATGATCTTTATTGAACAATGCTGAATTTGAGGTAGAAAATCATATCGTACATACTCCAGCAATGCAACAATTTGGTTATGATCTTGACATAAAATAATATCCAAAGGCTGTACAAGTTCAGATGGTGAGAGAAGATGTAAACTCAATCTAAAGGAAAGTAGGAAAATTTCCAAACAGGCTAAAGACGATAACCTGATATAATGGGCGCCAGAAATCAGCAAGAAACAAATCCTTTCCATAACAAGAATAATTATTTCCAGTGAAAGGTGCACAGCTTTCTCCAATAGTTGGCCATATGTTTGGCTACTCCGCTCATTAACTATAGTGTTGACCCCCAATAAAATGATACTCATTATATTGCGGAAAACAATTTTACCACTCATAAAATCCTGCAACAACATTCACAAAGCAGATACAGAATTACCTGTTTACTTAACATTTAATGAAACAACATATATTGAGCACAAAAGCAACCTGCAAAATATTTCAAAAAAAAAAAGATAAAAAGGCACCACAATGCATATATGAAGAATAAGAAGTATCCAGTGCAATAAAGAGAGAAATTACACAAACATACTTTTGGATAAAACAAGAAAAGAACTGATGAAAAAGATCTGTTTTGTAACCATTTCATTATCTGAATCCTCTAGGCTCACTCAGCACTTCTCAAAAAAAGGAAATAATATCTGAAAAAATAGATACATAATGTACTACAGATGGCAAAGTAACATATTGGTTCCAACAAACAAGAATGTTTCAAGGAAGAATATATTATAGATATATCTAATAAATTCAAAACCAATCACAGCAATGATGAAATGGCAGAAGAAATTTTTTATAGCCATATACGAGCAGCTACTGCAAGGTGGTCACATGGAAAGCCAATATGCAAAAAATATAGAAGTTTGCATAGTCCCACCACAATATTATCAGCAAAACCTTCTCCTATTTTCCAATTTGTTCATTATATCTAATTCCCTTGAGGAACTGACAAGCATGAGATGCTCGGCATGGTCCTAGAAAACAACACAAACTAGGTTAAGTTCACATGAAGTGGGGTTAAATTCTCGACTCATCTCAACTCAACTAAGCCTTAATCTGAAACTAGTTTCCATACATTCTGCTTGATTAAAGGAATATTTTCTGAGAGATATTGAGATGTCAAGTCTTTCCCTTCAATCTACCTCTACCTCTCTTTGCTTCTAGATATATTAAATAGCTCCTTCATCCTTGTGCATCCATCAACTTACATTGTACATGTCCAAACAATCTAAGCCGTCGTTCTCTCAATTGGTCCTCAATTTGGGCAATCTCCACATTTTTATGAATGACTTCATTTCTTATTCTATCTCTTTTGATATTACCATACATCCATCTCAACATTCTCATTTCGGCCACACCCATCTTATGCACATATTGTTTTCCAACTACCCAGCATTTGTACCATAAAGTATAGCTGGTGCACAGCAATCCTATAAATTTTTTCTTCAACTTGGTATGTATTCTATGATCACATAATAACCCAGTTGCACTTATCCATTCTATCCAACCTGCTTTGATCCTACGGATAGCTTCCTCTTCGATCTCCCCTTATGAAAATCAAGCCTATATACTAAAACAAGTATTCTTAGGAACTTCGTGTTCCTCAGTTTCCACAAAGCTTCATCTCAATTTCTAATGTTACAAATTACATTCCATATAATCCATCTTAGTCCTACTTTATCTAAAACCCTTGGATTCTAATATATTTCCCCACATGATTATCTCTACCCATTCCGTAAGATTATATCATCCACAATAATATGCACTAAAAATATTGTCCTGAATATGTCTAATAAGCTCGTCTATGACCAGCAAAAAATATAGGGACACCACAAATCTTTGTGTAAACTTATTATGACTACAGACTTACTAGTATTACCACCAGTAGTTCTCCCATAATAATCGCTCCACAATAGAACTGTCAATTTCGGTTGTGCCCGTCAGATTGGCCCGTCCCGCCATGTAAATGGGGCAAGTTGGGTTCATGTTTTAGCAATCCGTTTAAAAGTGGGTCAAATGACCCGCCTCGTTTGGATTGGCGGGACGGGGTGAGTCGGAGGGGGGGGCCTGCCTCTTTTTTTCAATAAAAAAAATTATCAAATCTCCTTATCCAGTTATCCCCCTTACAAGTTTCAACTACGTGAGAACTGAGAAAGAGAGGAGAGACTGAAAGAGCTCCCCGACCCCGACGCTCGCATCGCGGCCCCGGCCCCTCCTCCGGCGACCTCCCGACCCCCATCCCCGTCCACCTCCCCGTCGCCGCCCTCAACGCCGCCGCCGTCAAGATCCAGTCGGCCTTCCGCAGCCACTTGGTCTGATCCCTGATCGGTAAGATCTGGGCCGTCGACACGAAGGCCGAACGGATGGAGCGGTTGATCCAACAGCAGGAGACAGTGGACGCCATCTGGCAGGACGAGCGGGAGCGGCTCCTGGTGAGCAAGGACCTCATGGCGCTCCTCCGGCTGGACTCAGTGCCCGACTACTATCCGACCGTGAGGGAGCTACGGAGGTCCGTCCGCCGCCGGATCATAGGACTCCAGGAGGTCCTGGACCTAATCCTGGGGGCGCCAGCCATCGACGGGAAGGTTTCCGACGAGCTTGGAAGAGATCGTGGAGGGATGTGGAGAGGCGAGGGAAGGGTTTCCTCCCGGCGCCGCGCTCCCATCCGGCCATCCCCCACGCTCCCCCTCCCTTGCTCCTAATAAGCTCCTCCGCCCGACGCCCGCACCCC
>KE505436.1:201754-218228 GCA_000441515.1 Elaeis oleifera
TCCACGGCATCCACACCCTTCCCATGACGCCCCCACGGCCGCCACGCTCACATCCCCCTGCTCCCCCTCCCGGCGGGCTCCCGCAGGTTTACAATTTTTTTTTGGAAATTTTGGCAGGTTAGCCCGTTTAACCGCAGCCCATGGCGGGTTGGGTTGGGTTAGGATTTTCCCAACCCGCCAGTTAGGCCAGCCCGCCCGCCCCGTTTAGAGGGGGTTAGGGCAGGCCGACCCGTTTTGATAGCTTTACTCCACAATACACATCCTTCTTTTTTAATAACCTAAATCGGTGGGGCTGGCTGGCCCGTCTTGACAGCTCTACTCCACAATACACATCCTTTCTTTTTTAATAACCACCATAAAACTTCTCAAGAGACTTTGTCAAATGCTTCCTCTAAATTAACCTCTAAAGGAGAAAAATGGCTTTCATTGTCGACCTTGCTAGAATAAAATCAAATTGGCCCTTTGATATTTTTGTGTTACACCTCAATTTGTTCTCAACCATCCTCTCCAAAAGTTTTTCAGTATCGTTCATGAGTTTAATACCATGATAGTTGGAACAATTATGAATGTCACCCTTATTCTTATACATCGGTATTGTGGTGCTCTTCTTGATTCATCAAGCATCTTCTTGGTCTTTAAAATCTTATTATCAAATTAGTCAAAAAGATTACTCTGCATCACCTAAATACTTCCAAACCTTGACAGGGATTTCATCATGCCAACTGTTTTCTTATTTTCATCTTTTTCATAGCCTGCTTTACCTCAAATACTCCAATACTATGACTATATTTAACATTCTATCCTCAATAGAACTAGTAAAACAACCTAAATCATCTATGTGACTTCCATTGAATAGTTTTCAAAATAACTTCTCTATCTTTCTTTGATCCTGTTCTCCATAACTAAAATTTTTTTTATCTTCGTCTCTAGTGCATTTAACCAGTGTCAAGTTTTAGTTTCATTTCTCTTAGCCTTGCAAAATTATATATATCTTTCTCTTCATATGCCTCAAATCTAGCGCATCATATTGCTTCTTAGTTTCCCTTATAGCCACCTTATAGCTTTAATATGCCTCTATATTCTACATATCCATAGTCCTCCATAGCACTCTCTTTTAGCCTTAACCAAATGAATTTTATAATTCCACCAGCAAGTTTCCATACCGCATGGCTTTTTCCCTTTGATTTTCCAATACCTCTATACATAGTTTCTTAATATTGTTTGTCATATCTTCCTACAAATTATTGATTTCCACATCTAGACCCCATTTTCCTTCAACATTCCATCTTTAAGAGCCATTTGTTTCTCTCCTCACGAATTCCATCGCCTAGTCCTCAAATTCCACTTTCTTTAGTCTTCCTTCCATTTCATAATACACATTTAAAACCACCAATGGCTAAACTCTCATCCAGTATAACCTTACAATCTTTATAACTCAATCAGTCTTTCTAGTAAAGAAGGAATCTATTTGACTACCATACTCACTTTAAAGTTATCAAATGAGAGTCCTTTTTAAAGCAAGCATTAGGTAATACTAGGTCATATGCTGTTGCATAGTCCAAAATGGCATCTCCGTCCTCATTTCTAACACCGAAACCATACCCTTCATGCCCCACTTCAAACCTACATCATATATCCCCACAAACACAATCATATCCCCAATAAATATTTTTTCACTAGGAATCTGTTGAATTCATCCATTCATTTTCTCTCCAAAACATTCCTTTGTAGCAATATCTAATCTTACTTAAGAAGCATAAGCACTAATGATATCAATAGACTCCTCTCCTGACATGAATTATATCAAGATTATTCTATCTCCTACACTTAATATGCACAACCACATCTTTAAATTCTTATCTGCAATAACTCTTACTCTATTTTATTCCAATCTTTACCAATATACCAAAGTTTATAACAGGTCTTACCAACTACCTTTGCTTGTCTTCCTATGCGCTAGCCTCTTGCAAGCAAGCTATATTAACTCTCCTCCTAGCCATTGTATATACTAGCTCCATCAATTTCCCTGCCGATGAACTTACATTCCAAGTTGCTAAGGGCGCATTTGGTTTGCAACCAGAATCGAAATTATCTAAATCGGAATTGATTGGAATGGGAATCAGAATGACCATATCTCGCGGCATATGTTTGGTTCATGACTAGAATCATAATCGGAATTGGAATGGAATTTGAATCATAGGGGAGAGGAGGGATTGGGTATTGGGGAATTGGGACATTCCCATTCCCCTTAAAATTGGAACGCGAATGGGACTCCCTCCAACCAAACAGTTGGAATGGGAGTTACTCATTCCCATTCCCATTCCAAAATCCAACTCTCTACAATCAAACATGCACTAAATGCATCCTACTTTTCTGGGTAACATTTTTTACCCACTTCTCATCCTTCCCTACCTCTCACAGCATCCAGGCACCAGTATATCACATTGGTTCCGGTGAAAGCCCTGGTTAAACCTTGCCCACTTTTCACTACACTCGGGTTCCAATGCGACATGTCTCTAGCAAGGAATGCCCCGACAATTTTCTTAGCATTCATGCTCATATGATGTGACTATCATTTTATGATTATACAAAAAACTGATAACGATCCACTTGAAGATAATTGAAAACACCATCCAGAAAAGGACAGCTATTGCATGAAAGCACCGTATATCATCATTTAAATCACCCCAAGTTCTGCTTGGAGATACAAATAACATATGAAAACAGATGACAAATCCCACATCATTGTTGTATGCTTAATCCTACTTATATGGAATATCACATGACACATCATCTTTGTATGCTCAATGCTATCTATGTGCTTATATAATCTAAGATAGCTACATACAAGTATTCTGACCAGAATGATTTGCAAAGTGAACCTAGCCTCAAAATCATGCTTGTCAATTGGCAGGTTATTTAAACAAGAGTATCTCAAAATCAATTTGAATCGCTTCCACCCAAATATTCTTCAAGTTCCAAATTACAGTGGCATATTATTCAGCGGTAGCAACATATGGGAGATCATGATGAATCAAACTAAGGACAAGCACACATACCATGGAAAGACATCTCAAATTGTCAAAACAAATAAAGAAAACATAAAGGTACTTCAACATCTATATTTTCCTAGTATAGACTATAGTACATTGTATACATAAAGTTGCATGCAGCAAACAGTTTAGTAACATATTTCATTAAACAGCTCTAGCATATTTCATCCAAAAACTAGCATCAACAAGTATAAACAAAATGTGATATCAAAACATTTAAGAATACTTCCTTTAGTCATAAAATCATTAACGCACAAGCAAATCATTGAATTGATTATTTTATAAAAATATTTAAATTTGTGAGACACTTTATCATATAAACAAATTTTTCATATCATCAACTTTTCTATAAATCAACACTATATAAGGCAAATATAAAGGGTTTTCCATAGCTCATATTATCAGACACCTGTATACTACCGTCATTTATAAACCAGCCATTTGTATTATACACTAAAAAACAGACAATGGTTTGACAAATAATATAAAATGAGTTTATTCCTAACTCCAATAATCAATGTAAGTAGAATTCAGCAGCATCAAGAACCAAAATATCCATATACTGGATACACTTTCACTTTCTACCCAATTAGGGTCCCAAAAATCAGAGTCCTGGGTCGGGCAAACTAGGGATAAACCTAACCTTTGGCATCTTTTCCACAAAATGGCTTCCCCAGAACATGAACCTGCACCATTGTGCTTGTCAACCCAAGCCTTTCAGCATTGCACCAAGCAATGGCACCCTAAAATATCTCTACCAGATAAATAAATTAGGAAACAAAAGTGAATACCATATCAGATATATTAACAAAACAAATGCATACTTTCAGCAGTTCCAGCACAGGGAGCTGGTTCTCAAGTGGGGAGACATGTGCCATGGCTGAAGGCTGAGACATGTCGACAGCACTGCTAATATCTTCATCCTTGATATCATACATGCTCAAAACCCTGCCAGCATCACAGATTGAATCAAACTCCTCAAGGCTTTCAAAAATTCTGGAACAGAAAACTTCATCAAGCATATGAACAATGGGTTTTCTAGTTTAGCTAAAGAACTGGCAGAGAAGCCAATCGAGATGAAGTCAGCAACAAAGTGAGTCAAATCTACATGAGAAAGGCAGCCTTTCAGAAAATGTCTAAAGCAAACAAATATCTGCCAAAACCAACAGAAAAGGCAGATTCTGATTGATTATCCAATCAATCTTTTCAGAAAGAATACTCACATTCGGAAGTGCTGAAGGCAAGCAAGAATTAATTGCCACTTTTCACTAAGATCACCATAGGCTCTCTGGGGAAAAGGCCCAAACACATGATCATAAACAAATCTGAAGATCCCCATAAACCTGATAAACCAAAAATAATAAGCTATTTAAGTACAAATTAACAATGAGATTGGAGGTTGGGAACAGTATAAACACTTCTCAAGTGATAGCGAGTCAGTACCTTCGGCCTCTGTCACTGACATCTCTCTCTTCTGCAATAAGAGCATTTACCAAGTTAAGAAAAGATATGGTAGATGGGTATCTTTCCCTCCTTGCTTCGACTTCATTCAGCTCAAACCGCATGTCATAAACCTGTCAAAGCGTGTTACTATTGATGCATCAGAAGCAAATAGAAGCAATAACATATATCATACTTCCATCCGTCATGCACCAGATAGCTGTTCAGATTAAACCATCATCTACTATTTTTAAATCTTAGTTATAACTTATAAATGTAGAAGGATTTCATAATTTCCTCTCATAATGCAAGATAACAGAAGTTCATTTCTCGCAGTCTCATGAATTTTATATTGAGATGAACTACTTCATGAAGTAATCAAATCAGCTGTCCCTATTAAATGACTTTCTAAAACATCCATGCAAGAATTAACCACTTTACGACCAGATGGTCTGCATCTCTGTGAAGAAATTCTTATGAAAGCAAAAACAAACAAATAAACAAACCATCACTGTGATTGACAATATTTACATGGAATTGCAAGGAGTCCTCTATAACAACACTTAACACCAAATGCTGGAATATAACTGAATATAAACAGTAACATAGTACTCCATAGGAAGAAGATGAAACATTTTAGACATATTCCGGACAAGAAACCAACACACAACTACTAATTATGTACTAATATATTCATTGAATACGTAGTTTATGATCAATTATATTAACGTGAAACAAAATCCATAAAGCAGAGACAAAGCAGGAAAGCCAGGAAAAACTGAAAAATGCTGGACAGGGACAGAATGGCTTATCTTGTTCGCTGGTAGACCGCAAGCAGCTTACAAAACAATATGTTTCCTTATGGTAATTTTACAAGTTTGTAGAGTGTTTTTAGCAGAGACCTGGTCTACCAAATAAAAGGCACAACAGAAGCCAGCACTGAGAACCATACCTGGGATGCTACATGCTTCCCACCACTACCAACTGAAGGACCAACAACTACAGGAAGATCATATTGCTCAAGGTAATTCCAGATAGTATCTTTTAGGACTGGAGACACCTTGATGAAAGCAGTAATAGCATTCCGCAATGCTCCCTGCGGATAAAGTGTTACATTCACTAATGTCCAACACTCAGGCAAGTTGTATAAAAGTACATGACAGATTCCAACCTTTAGATATGGAGGCACATTTTCATAACTGAGAAGCTTAAATAAGGGTTCAATGTCCGGAAACCATTTCTTCCTTTCAATAGGATTTCCATTTTCCACAACCTACAGCATTTTATCCACTTCTAACATTAGTTAAAAACGCCGGGAGAGGGGGGAAAAAAGAAATGATCTGGGTAAAAGAAAAACCATAATGGTAACCATCACATAACAAATACATTGGCAACAGAAGAACTTTGAGTCTTTGAAACCTTTGTCGCCAGTTTTTGGGACTAAGGGTAAGAAGCTGCAGGCCAATAGGCATATATGGAAGCAAAAAAGTACAAAAAACATGCAAGGATAGGTTCAAGAGCATGCAGTCGTAGTGCCATAGACAGCAAGAAATAGATAATGTCAAAAACAAGCACATAAGTTACAAGTCCACACCTTCTTAAGAACATCTAAATATGCAACAAGCGCTTGCGCATAACCCTCCTCAAATTCAGGCAACATGGCCCCAGAAGTTTGCAGAGACTGTTTGAACTTATCTTCATAAATAGATAAGCAATCAAACAAGGTACTCCAACCTATTGACCGGAACATTTTACCCTGGAGTAACTCAAAAACTTTTGATGCACCCTCCTCATCAGAAGCCTGAAAAATCCCAATAAATAATTTAAATTTAAATTCTGAATTGCAAACCAAACATTAGACAGACTTTCACCATACCAGAGTACTAAGCAGTCTCAAGAAAGCCACAAGAGTCCGTATATTGGTATGGTCCTCTCCAGCAAAGTTTACAAATGTCCACAACTCTTCATTCCCATACAATAGCTCTGGCTCTTTCTGATAAAATGTGAGTTGCAGCAAAAGCATATTAGTATTCAGTCACAAGGAAAAGTGGGAGTAAAACAATGACCACAACAAGAATCATACCACCACGTGAATTATGATTACATCTTAGATTTTGCACTAACACATTGATATGGAATTATGATTTATCATCAGCATGACAACATGTTGAATTATAGATCTAACCTCCATGCAGACCAGATACAGAATCATCTGAATATTTGTTAAATTAGCCATATATAACCTCTACACCATAAAACTGTAAAACCACATAAACAAAATGATGACCAACACAATATGTGAGTTTCTATCTGAGGCTGTCTATGCTCACTACCATGGTTTTACATCACGGTGGGAATGGGGGTGTCCCGATTGTCCCATCCCGCTCCTATGAGAAAACGGGACCGGGATGGGGTCGGGACTCCAATACCCATCCATGCAAGGAAAGAAGAAAAAAGATGAGAAAGAAAGGAAGATAAAAAAAAGGACAAAATGAAAGGAAAGAAGAAGAAAAAAATGGAAGAAATAAGAGAGCGGAGAAGAAAGAAAGGAAGGAAAGAAGGAAGAAAGGAAAGAGAAAGAAAAGAAAAGGAAAAAAGAAAGAAAGGAATGGATGACAAACGAAAAAAAGGAAAGAAAGGAAGGTAGAAGAAAAAGAAGAAAAAAAGAAAGAAAAGAAAAAAGAAAGGAAAAAGAAGAGAGGGAGAAATGGAAGATATCTATCGGAATGCATGATCGGGACAGGACGGGATGGGACAACGGGGCATCCCATTCCATGGAGATACCGGGACACCTCCATCCCATGGCATTTAAATCCTTGCTTAATACTCCGGCATTCATATGCCACATCTCCAAGCACAATGAGGATCTTGAAACTTGCATCATCATTAATGTATCCAATCTAGTTACTAGCTAACAGAATCAACAAAAAAATAATAAAATTTTCACAGCCTTATTAGCATATAAAAGATTGTGTAAATATATATATACATGGGGAAAAAAATCATAGTTAGGACAGGTGCATTTTGCTACAAAACAAATAATTAGGGAAAAAAAAAGTAGATTCGAACAAGGAAAAGTGCACAGATTTACCCGATAAATTTCGCTAACCAATTCCAACAGCGAAACAAATGGCTGACAACCCATCTGTGTCCCTTGCCATGGATCACTACAAGTGTCATCTCTGAAGTCATCTGATCCCAACAAGCTATATGGACTAAGCACACTCATAGCTTTCTCCTTCATTTCCTTCACCTATTACATGATCATGATTGATCAACAGAAAGCTCAGGTAAAAGAATTGAACAACTAGAAACACATTATATGTTTCTGCATCATGCTGCTGAGTCATCACAAGTCAAAATGAGAAGAATATCATACATCCTGATATATTAAATTAACTAGAACATATCACAAAAAGTAAATAAATTTCTTGATCTCATATCATGATGGGTTGCTAAGCCTATCAAAACATTAACAAAAGCCTCAAATTTCTAATTCAAGTTCTGTCTTTATAACCATATGTTAACACTTAACACAGTAAAAGGTATGGTTCTGAATTGCCTGACTTTAATTATAAGGGAATAAATACCACTAGCATGATTAATAATCTAAATCAATTTCTCAAAAATCCATCAATACAAATTATTTTTTTCATTTGTCCCAAAAAAGGATGTGTGATTGAATGGTCCGGAGCACTTTTGCAACATGTTGCTGGCCAACCAATTCCAAGATGCTACTTTATGTGAGGACAAGCAGCATAGTTAGGGGTGGCAATTCCTAACCTCAACCATCCAACCAGACCGAACCAACTCAAAATAAGATAAATAGAGAATACAGGTAAAGGTTTTATAATTGCATCGAGTTCCAGTTAGCCAAGACAAACCTGAATATAAATGGACTGGAATTGTGTCTGGCCCAAAATCAATAGGCTATCATAGGTTGGATAGGCCATTAAAACTAGTCCTATATCCCTAGCATAGAGATAATATTTTGGTGGGCCCCACAGACTAGTCAAGGCTTGGTTTGAATGACTAGAAGTGTTTTCTTCTATAAGTTACTTTCCTCTCCAATCTCACTTTATTTGGGCCCTAGTTCCCATTTTCTTATCTTTGTTTTGTTCTCATCCTTTAAGGTATATAATTGATACGTCAAGATCTATAGCTGGCAAGCTGGATATCCATATAAAATAAATGGGTTTGGCGTGGTCTGTTTTTCTAAACCCATTTGCAAATGGTCGGGTATGGATTGAGGGTTTTCTGACACATCCTAAAGCTGACCTGACCCATTGCAACCCCAAGTACAGCAATGTCCAAGTAAGCTCAGCTTTTTTTCTATCTTCTGTTTGAAATTAATGCCATTCAAGCATGTCATCACTTCCTTCAGTCGATTAAAATAGCCTAGATGCACAAGGATGTATTCCGAAATATCTTGGACTGGTGCTGTTTAACCTCTTAACAGTGCTACTCATCTTGTTGTGCTAATATACTTCTAGGTGTGAGCACATGATACAACATGCCTACCTATTTTGCACAGATGCATGAGACATTGGTTGAAAAAGCAGATTCCAAACACTCAATCAGTGCAGACTTTAGGTACCAGCCTATTTTGTGCATACAAGAATGTTAGCATCAAAGCTTAATGCATGGCATATAAATAATAGTTGAATGAGTAAACCCTTGTCTGCATATCCATAGGAGTACACTTCTCTATTAACTCTCATACATAGGAGTACACTTCTCTATTCATAGGAAACATATATTCCACAATAATCCAATTGAAAATAGAAATATGTAGTTGCAAAATTGCAACCTATCTTGTTATGGAGAAATTTGGTACCTAATCAGGGTAAGGACTAGCTTCCTGATGTAGTACTAGGGGCAAGCCAAGCCAAACTCAAAACAAGAAGGCCCATGAAAGCAAGGTTCGCAGAACCAGTTTCGGTACCTGTCTCGATATCTAACAGGTACAGTTTGGTCCCTGGTACTGACATTCAATACAGGGCACAAATCAAATATTGGTTTACTACAGGTACGAGTTGGTACGCCTGGTTCCAGCGCTAAAAACCATGCCTCAAACTCTATCCAAGATAGGTGTCTTGCAGAACCAAGCCAAGTTCAGAATCAAACCAATCTCACACAAACTTTTCTTGGTGATGTTTCATGGTCTAATTCTATATAAGTTGAATCCAACATTGAAGCCACATCTTCAAGTCTAACCCTGGAACTTGAAGGCCATGCCTTTGGGCTGTCATGGCCCATTTATGCCCTTGCAAAGCAAAAATAAAGAAATTTCTTGACTTTCTTTGTTCCAAAAGCAATAAATGCGGAACAGCTTTAATCGCTACGTCCTGTCACATTCAGTTTGAATTCCACAAAGGGACATTATTAATGATAAAAGGATCCAGCACTCCCAACAGTTATAAAAAGTCCATGTAAGATAGATTCTTTTGGCTTCCAATTTTTATTTCAAATAAGATTGCAAAATATCACACAATTACACTGAAAAGTACAACATATTCCACTGCATTTAGAATGCAAAGTTATGGGCAGATATGAATAACTGCTGGAACAACTTGATTTTCTCCAGACCAAACATATACATATCTATATTAGTAGCTCTATGACTTAAAAAAATAAAAAATAAAAAATAAAATTATATCATTTGAATATATGAGATGTGAGGATTTAATCTTGAAATTTCAGTCTTCTATATGTTATTCCTGGTTATCTTATTGTCATTAAAAAATCAGGGGACAAAAGAATAACTACATACAGACCTTGTCTCTAGAAAGTGGGTGCGAAAGAAAGCACATCATCAATTTATGCATGTATCCATTATACATATAGACCATGTCCTCGTCATCATTCTGTGCCAAATGAAGTAAAAGAAAGTCAGCATCCCAAACAGTGACTATCAACAGAGGCTAGGATAGTGGTACAGTATCAACAACTAGAGATATTAAACTTCTGATACATCCAGAACAAAAGCTAAACTACTCTCAGTCCATTTCACCTTCCTGTTGATCACCAACAGGTGTTTAAGAGGTTGATACCAACACAGATTTGAAGGTTGGTAAAAACAACACAAAAGAGAAAGTGATAGAAGGAATAAGTTTATGCACACAATTAGTCGAAGAACTTGATTGTACAAGAAGCAAAAGATAAATTCCTTACAGGCAGCAAGTTCCAGATCAAATATAAGAAAACAATCGCATCAAAAGGAACATATCAATATATATATTAGGAAAAACAGATAAATATATGGTGATAACAAAAGCCCTCAGCAAGGAACAATTTCACACTGAAAGTGTTGAGGGTTGCATGATAGTCATATGCATAATCAAGGAACATGCGAGAAGAAAACAAATCAGGTAACCAAAATAAACTGAAAACCAGAATGTCAAAAACCACAATCCCCAGGGAATAAAAAATTTTAAACGAATAAAATAGAAAATTCAGTAAATTGATGTAAGCAAGTGATAGCAACACAGATTTAGGACTACAGGGACATGTGACTTTTCTTTCCCTTTAGACAACATAGGATCAGTCTTTTTCACTGTATATCTTCCATCACTTCTCAACTCTGACCCTCTGTAGAAGACAATAAATGGATGTTGAATTGCACAACTAAAGTTCTTTTATTTCTTAAGAAGCTTACTACTATATAGTTTCTCCAAATGCTGGATTTCACCAATCAAGAAATGTTACTTGAGTATGTTAAGATAAAGATAATTTTTGCCTTTAATGAATTTTCATGAATTTACTTCTTGACATTTGACAAAAGTAATGAAATTACATAGAATGACATTAATTCCATAAACAATGATGACTGAAAAATCAAAAAATAAATAAATAAAAGAAAGGACTGCCATAACATACTGATTGCCAAGAGCACCAGGAATATGTGAATTATAAAGCTGCCAACAGCAGATGATACACAGCAACAACAGTAGGAACCTCTACTGTCTTACAGAACGAAAAGGCAGTATCTAGAACTACACAGAACATCAATTTTAGTTTAACTGTCAATTCAGTAGTAAGAAAGAGATCTCCTGTGTTATCATGCGCAAACATCACCCTGTAAGTATAAAACATATTAATATAACATCCTCTGTCAAACAACATTTGCAGTTACCACTCAACCTGATAGGCAGCAGCTTGGAGAACTCTAGCCAAGAAAAAGTGGAAAACGTTGTTTGAGCAAACAAGTTCCAAACATGAGTAAATATTTGCCAAATCCTTGGATGAAGCACCCAAGATAGTATTTCTTGAAGCACTTTGATCCTGAGTTAACATCAAATGAACGGTCCATGCAAGTCTTACACCATCAACGAAACCCTCGACATTGGAATTATTCCCGGTAGTCATCACCTAGGTCAGCAAAAGTCATAAGTCATCACCAGCAGAATCATTCCTAACTAATGTGAGACAACAAAGAGAGATGGAAAGATGTTGTCAGCATATCTTACTAATTCATGAAATTCATATCTGAAGGAGGCATCAAGCGATAGTGTGGAGGCTTTGTTGGGAACTGTGCTTAAGGCATCAGACATAAAAGCAATAACAAGAGAAAACAGAAGGCTGAATGTTATCTACAATGGGCAAACAACATGTAATGAGATTAAATTGACCATGGTTAGAAATATACATAAAACCTAAACCAGCAAAATAAGATAAGAATAAATCTAGGACTTAAGCATTAACAGGATACACATTAGATTTAGACCTGAAGCTGTACGGTGGCATCACTATCAACTTCAGCTGCACAATCTTTTAGGGTCTCAAATACATCCTTTACATCTTTTGGACCTGCAAAAAGTGAAAATGAACAGCAACATAATCAAGTCTTCATCTCAGGGGAAGTAAATTCATTCAATTTGCAGAGGGCAGGGGGAATCCTTGTTTGATATATAGGCAACCAATTAGGTAAAAGTATATTAATAAGTTAAAATTGCTGAATATATAACAATAAAAACAAACTTTTCTCTTATAAGCATAATAAATGGAATGGAAACATCTGGCTCCTACAATGTGTGTTCAATGTTGCACGATTTTAGTGAAGTATTCCAACCACTCAGCACTGTGCATATTACTTTAAATAGTAGGCTTAAGGACAAGTGATACTGAACCCTGAATATGAAGATTTTCAGACAAATGTAATTGGAAGAAGTTAGCACAAACAGCAAACATATTCAATTCGTTTTGACTCAAATCATGGATATATGCAACCCCAAGTCTTCCCAAAAGCAGCACCTCTGCAATTCTAATATAAGTAACTCTATGTCCATGATTCAAATGATGCATACCTAAATTTATTCATAGCTTGCTAGCTTCATCATACTCCACCTCAACAACCTCATTGCTGCTTCTATATGCCTCAGCAGTTTATCATCTCCTGCTTGAATCACTCCCAATTGCAGCATCTAAAGATTCAACTTCACAACCCCAATAACAAATCCACTTTACTGAAAGCCTTGGGCATGCCAAAACCACATTCAATAAGTCCAGGCTTCAATATGAGAAAGGTCAAGCACAAAGTGTAGGGAACAAATCAGAGGAGTTCAGAGAGCACAGGAACAAGATTGGCAACAGGAAGGAGGTATGATATATGCACATTACTCCATCTTTGTTTGAGAAGTCACCTCTAGCCTTGGGAAAAAGACCCTCGACCACTAGGATCCCAAAAAATATTACCAACTTATTATGAAAACAACTTGTACAGAATTCATGGAACCAACTGAGATGGAAAAAAGTATGCAAAAGAAATTTGATGAAGCGGTGCAGGATTTATAACTAGGATGAACATACCAAACAGCAAGAATCCCAGAACAAGGGTGGCAATCATCATGGAAGACTAATAAAAGGACATTCAATTACAGTGATACATGGACCATTTAACACAGGCTGTTTGTCATGTAACATCTCCCCCCCAAAAAAAAAAGAATATCCCATGTCAAACCATGCATTCCTAGAGAAACCTTGAGTGTTGCTCCACCATTGAATAAATTTAGGTTATATGCATAACATATGGCTCTTCCAAGTTACATGTACATCACTATGTCAACTTATCCACAGTTGTAATAGCCACGTAGTTGACACCCCTTTCAACACAAAGGTCAACACTAGGTCAAGAGATGGTTGCAAAAGTAAAATGTTATCAAACTTTTAATGGACGATAACTTGATCCATAAACAATAGATGGTGCAAATGTTGATTAAGATGAGTTTAATGATAGTCAATTTGATGATTGATGATTGCAAGTTATCTAAACAAAAGTGAAAGGTTGTCCTTGGTTGTAATGTCAGAAAGAACAAAATGTCATGAATAAGTACATCTGATGCCTCAAGACATATTCTCATCGAGCAACATAGATATTGTTCAAAACCTAATTTATGTTTAAATAGTAGTATGTACCATGTACCCTAATGTAGCTAAAATCCAAGTAAAAGCATAAAACTAGTTAAAGCACAAGACTAAGGAATTTCTTTCGCATTTACATGTTAGAAAGAACCTTTTTTTTACTCAATTTTTAAAAGAATATAAGACTCAAATGCTTCAAACCACAGTATAGGACTGCCAAAATAATATTATCTAATGAGCTTGAACAAAGCCTAGCTTACTCATCCGCATAACAAGTACAGAAAGGACAAGGCAGTGACTAAGACTCAATCTTTCCCGAGAAACAACAGCTCGTCGTTGGACGATAGCGCCTCTGAAGTCAAGAACATAGCGTTCCGCATTAGGGCCACCAAAACCAGCTGGTTCCTCTCGATTTAGTTCCTGTTGATAAAAGAATGTGAAGCAACACAAAAACTGACATCAACTTTACTTCACAATGATTGAAGCCATGGCAATAAGACAAAGCGTACAAAATGAAAGGCATGCAGAACATGGCATTGCTATTGGATCTGTTACTGACAAATATAAAAACTGAGTTCAATTGTACAAGCTGGAAATGAAAGTAGCCATGTTGTCGGTACTAATAACATTAGCAGTTCACCTAATGTAATAAGCAAAGAAACTAAGAAGACATCAAATTGCGATTAGATATGCGTAAGATGCATGTTAAATAACCATGTTTCCAGCACTAACAGCAGCCATTGATGACCTCATTTAACAAAAGAAATCTAAGATTGTATTTGGAAAAATCCCAACCTTTATGAGCATAATCAGCCGCTGCCGGAGACCAGAGGTAAATAGATCTTCCAGGTGCTTCTGAATGTCAGCCACAAGATCAGCATCCAGCCCCTGGTCAAGCACAACAGCCTGTATGGAAGAAGGGTATACAAATTTTTATCTTGAGAAGAAAGAACAGGGAGGGGAAGAGCAACTATTATCGAAAACTCAAAAAGGAGAACTTGGCCCTATTGGATATGATTTCATCAAACACTGAATTGATGAATTTACCCGTAAGAGGGTGTACAAAGAGGTTATGAAATCTCTTCTTTCCATGTACCAGAGGCCTGCTGCAAGTCGAAATATCTCCAATGGTTCTCGCCCAAGTAAAACCCACTGGGAAGATGCATGTGTAGTATTATAACGGAAATAATATTCCATGTGACAGTACAATATAAACTGCTCCTATGAATTACCACTAACAAAATCTTAACAGAAACATCAAGGAAGCATACCTCTTTATTGGCAGAAACTAGTAAGCGAACACACTCAATTTCATTTAAATTGAGATCATCACTCAATTTCAACGCCTGAATATCATAATAAACATAGTAAGATGGATCAAGCATACATGTTAGATAGATTGTGCAGCTCCCAAGATTTAAGCCAATACTCAAGTGCATTCTTTCAATCAAAATGTCATTTATGGCAGGAATTTATTATACCCCCTTTGACACCAGTCTAGTTTCAAAATATAGTGTGTATACTAACTTTTGTAGGAGGCACGTAATGCCATGTTTAATTTTAAGAACATATATTCAATATAAAGGGGGATGCTGATGCAGTCGATGTTGTTGACAACTAATAAGGTGATCATGATTGCTTGTCTCTGGAGTCTCAGAGATGTCAAAACATTTCAAATATGATGAGAAGCAAAATCATGCATGGATATCAGTCTTCTGAAGACTCGAAGTAGAGATGAAAAACACCAGAAACAAGAAAGAAATTACTCCAAGAAACAAAACAAAAGTATCATTAAGACAAATGACCGGAAAATGCAGAATGCTGTGGAGTGTGAAGATTTAAAAAAAAAAGAAAAAAAAATGCATTGAGATAACTAGTGTTATTCTCATGCTAGATGCTTGTATATGGAAATCAAATGATTCAAATTTATCAGAAAAGGAAGAAAGGAAGTTTTCTTTTTGCCTCTGAGTACCCTCTTTCTTGCCAGTTCTTTTAAGAGAAAGGATGGAGCAAGCACGGCCGTGGAAACTCTTGGTCTAACTAATCATCTAAATCTATGGAAATGATTTTATCGAGAAAAGAAAAGCAAAATTCCACTAGAAGAGATCAAGCAACTCACAATCTGTACATCCATGTCATCCAGCGTGATTGGTGATGAATCGGGAAGCCTGATTTCCTTGGATTGGACCTGAGATCGATCAGACGCCTTGGGGCTCTGCGCACCCGATGAAATCAAAAAGGAGTCAGCAGCGAGAACGGGAAGACGAAGAGGAGATAGAGAGAGGAATAGAAGGGAGAGGGGACCGGGTAGGAGAGGAGGGTTCGGAGAGCCGGGAGGGAAGAGCGAATAGCGTGCATGAGCTCGATCCTCTGGGTCGCAGTGGGAGGGGAGGGGCCGAGGAGGGCCGCCTCGATCGTCGAGAGGAGCTCGTGCGGAGAGACCATCGCCTCCTCTTCTTCTTCCGCTCCGCTCCGACAATGGCTTCCGAAACCCTAGCTAGCCGGGAGGATGAGGAGACGAGAGCGGGGAGGCCGACGACAAGCCCTGGGGCTTCTTGGCTTTAAAACCCTCGGGCCGAGGCGGGCTTTTCGTTTTCTTTTCCTTCCTTCCTTCGTTTTTT
>KE505436.1:218248-232343 GCA_000441515.1 Elaeis oleifera
CCTTCCTCCTCCTCCTCCTCCACCTCACTTTTAAATAATAATTTATGTTATCTCTCAAAAAAATTTAAATATTTTTGAAAAAAAATAACTATCAGATTACCATTTTTTAAATAATATTATAAAAAAAAATCAAAATTATTCTTCAAAAAAATAATATAAAATTTATACCTCCAATTGCAGTGACGCCAACAGTAGAGGCTAGCCTCACCGCCATCTCTCCCTCCCCACATCCTAATGGACTCCTCACATTTTTTCCATAACTGTGGAGACGATGACGACGACGAAGAGGAGTACGAGCTCCTCACGAACTCCAAGATCTCCAAGAAAAATATCCTCAACAAAAATTCGAGGTCCTCCCATGCCGCACCGCTGTCTATCCGCTCTCTCCCCAACTCTCTATCATCGGCACCTTGTGCCCCCTTGGCCCTTCATTCAGGTCTGAGACCCTCCGTCCATCCCAATGGGCTCCTCCCATGGCTGCAGAGATGGTGACAACGATGAAGAGGAGCACGGGCTCCTCGTGAACTCCAAGACCTTTAAGGAAAATATCTTCGAATAAGAGCCCGAAGTTCTCCCATACCATACCGTTGCCTCTCCACTCTCCTCTTAGCTTTCCATCGCCAGCACCCGCACATCCTTAGCCTCTCCATTCGAATCTAAAACCCTGCAACATCCTTCTCCCCTTGCCTTTGCCTGCATCTGCAATCTCATCCGGAGGCCCCATAGATTGGGCCACAGAGATGCTCCTTATTGCCTATAGCAAGTGTGAGGCTAGCCTACGGTCGGATTTGGTCGGCGTGCGGTGGCCGATGGTGGGGCTGACCTCCCAAGGGGAGCGCCATGCTAAGGCTTTGACCGTGTTCAAAGTGTGAGGCTTACTTCCATGTACATATCACCGTTGAATTGGGTGAGGGCCATTGCGGTCTTTATTTATGCTAAACACGTGGTAATTTGACTTGGGGTATTTAAAATTTGATTTCACATTATCGATAATATGATTGTCATACCAAACATACCAATCAAGATTCCTAATAATTTTACTGCAATATTATCTTTATGTATCAAACATGATAATCAATATTACTGGTAATTTAATGGTGGCAATCTATCTTGAAGGCAATCTATATTACCTTCCAAGATTGCCTGGCAATGCACCAAATGCAACCTAAGGGTTTCGACTTGGAGGTGCCCCGCTTGTGGAGAATGCATAGCAACCAGCAAACCCATGCCGCAGTCATTTAATATATCTAATCTAACCTAATATACCTAATATATCTAATCTGAAAAGCCTCTATTTGCCATGTGGGGTGTTGGGAAAGAGGAGAGGGAGCCGCATAGCCTAAGCTTCCATATTCCAAAGTGCGATCGCAACACCCTAGCTATCATCTAAGCTTCCCTATTTGGCCGCTCCAAGCCTCCCACCCGATTAAAACTCCTGATGATGGAAAAACAACAAAAATCAGATGCCACAAAACCCTAGCCACCATCCAAGCTTCCCTTTTGGCCACTTTGGCAAAGAGAGGAGTTCCCAACAGATGGAATAAAACGTGTAGGGGCATATAAAAGGTTTAAGAGATAGAATATGATAGGGATAGGGGAAAGGGAATACCTCTGGGTTGCGGGGTTTGGAGAAACGATGATGAAGAGGGAGAATAGAAGGAAGAGGAAAAAGGAGAGGACATCTTCAATAATGAAGTTTTTAGAGAGGAGAGGGAGAATGGGGTGTTGGCGAGGGTGCGATCCTCCAAATGGGCATCGTCCTCATGTTCGGCAGCTAGATGCTCATCATCAAGGTATGATCCCCTTGCAAACCCTCTAATCTAGATTCTCGATCATTGTATTGGTCGGATATGATGTTCTGATTGCATGATTCAGTAGTGGTGCAGGTGAGGCGGATGGCAGGCCAGTCTGCGAAGCGAAGGTCAGAGCCATTCGAGGAGAGGAACCAGGTGAAGCTCCCAAGCTACAGGGGAGATAACGTCAATGGCAATGTGTTTGATGAGAAGTCAAGGATGCCAGATCCCTAAAAGATGATCAGGGCCTACTATCAGGCAGCAGTGATGCTCAACCTTCTCTGGGTCTTCACCACCAGAGGCTACACTGCGATGCAACAGGTGATGCAGTGGGGATCTTGACTTCACTGAGCATAATGAGCAGGGCAACCGATAAGTATAGTAAATTTTTATTGATCTAGAGTTGCAAGAGTTTCGACTCATCCCCACCATTATTTGCCTTCTTAGCTCAGTCATTGGTAATCTATTTCATTACTTCTATTCTTAATCTACAAAGTTTATGGTACTCATTGTTGGATTATTTTTCTCCCATGGCAATAGGTGATCCTATGAAGATGGCAATGGTCAATGTTTTAAAAGAGCTTCCTCTTCCCCAAACACTAGATGCATTGTCAAAAAGTCTTCCTTCTTTATTACCTATACTCTCAGTAAGATAACTCTATCACTTGCTGGAACATCTTTCATCATGTTTTGTTGATCTGTAGTTTATGTTACATATCATTACTATACAATAAATTGAATAGATAAATTCTTCTTTTTTTCTTAGTGGTCACTCCATGCCCATGTTAGGACCGCCGTACACCTACGTGGACCTGAGGAGACTACAACAAAGTTCTCTATAAGAGTCTATGACGATCCGAACTTCTAAAGGTAGCAAACACCATATCCTAGATCACTGTGCACCAAGAACCCTGTAGCAATGACCTAGTTCACATCTCCCCGATTTTCAGGGACCTGGGACGCACCTCCAGGTCTAATCTCCCACTCCCAAGACCCTAAGAACTAGGACTAGGGACGTGATATCTTGGGACTATCGGATCTGGAGAAACTATTGGTGAGGAGTCCTTATTGGACTAGGACTTCATGGCAGCCTTTCTCCTCCTATGCAGCTTTTACCTTGTGCAGCTCATCTCCACCTATCTTGATCTTCTGGACAATCAATCAAGATATTAAGGTCTCCAAATCAAGCTCTTCTTACTATTTTAACAGGTACACAAATCGAGATCTAATGGTGAGAGAGTTCCTATGCAACAAGGACTTCCAGCGCACTAAATATCAACCTGCCCGCATGATCTCCCTTCTCCATGTTGTGGCGCACCTCTTCCTGATTTTGTCCATGAGAAATCCCTCTACCATGCAGAGACAACTCTCCATACCCTCCTCTAGAGGCGTGAGGCTTTGGGCAACCTAGATCCCACTAGGAGAGAGAGTCCCAGGCAAATTGGACTCTCTTCTAGCGCTGGCGCTAGTCCTCTCATGCCGCGCGCCCCCTTTCCAAAGGGGGTGCACGTGAAGCCTTCCTTGCTGCTCATTAGCCGGCGTGCAAAATCAGAGAGAGGAGAAGCTAAGGAAAAAAGTTCTTTCATTCCTCACAAATTAGAGTGACATACAATGTATATATAGACAAATACATGCACTAAAATTCCAGTCCAAAAACTCCCTAGGCTAACTCAATCCGAATACACTCACCTAAACCTATGTACATCCATGATCTGATCATGCACTCAACCTCGTGGATCTAAACCTGGTCCAAACTTGGATTAGCCCCCATGAGACCCATAAACCAAGGCCTCATGATTGTGGAGGGCTGAACCTCCATCTAAGGGTGAGCATGGTCCGGTTTGGACCGGTTTCATGCTCAAACCTAAGTCGAACCAGTTTTAAATGGTTTGATATTTCTAAAACTAAATCGGACCAATAGAAGATTGAAATCAAACCAAACCAACATGATTTAAATGATCTGATTTGGTTTGGTTTATCAGTTTATATTATTATTATTATTATTATTTTATGATTCGTGAAGACTTGTTTTCTTTTCACATAAGAGTATCATCAAGAGAATTTGTCAACTAAAATGATTTAAATTAACATAAGATATTATCACTCAATAAAATAAATTTTTAAACAAACACCATCGTTAAGGATTAAGATAAAGATCTCTAATACATTACAAAAAATAACAATCCAGTAAGTCACTTAGGGTTTAAGGCTAATCAACACAAAACTAAATTGATAAACAATACTATAAATCCAAAATTATTTTCTAATATATTAATACTCTAATATAAATAATACCCTAATCAAAATGACATTGTTTTATTAAAGCTGGTCCGATTCGATTTGAGAACGATTTTATTACTGACAAACTTGAACCAATCCATATCTATTTTTATATGTCAAAAACCAATCAAACCAAATCGAATAAAATTTTAAACCAAACCAAACCGACGGTTGGTTTGATTTCACCAGTTTGATTGGCTCAGATTTGATTTTTGCTCACCCCTACCTCCACCCTAGGATCAAATCGATCATAACCTTAGGATCCAAACCAGTCCTAAAATCCTAGAGTCAAGTCCATGGCTCCTCTCCTAATCTCTCAAGGCTTGGAAGCACCACACATGTGCCAACAATCTCCATCTTGGTGTCCCCAAGCCTTGGCAAACCTCTCGCACGATCCTGCTATCGTTGCGCACCCTGACAGCTTCCTATGCAAACCTCCATCATCGATGCCAAACCCTTCAGCTCTGGAGCTCTCCTAGAAACTTCTAAGGTGATCGCCTTCATCTGGGCTAAGGTCTTTGCTTACTTTCTGGCACCCACCTGTGACCTATCGGCGTCATCCTCTTCTGCACTTGCACCAATTGTCGCTTCAGCTTCACTTCGAGGGACTGCAGCTTAAATCCTGTCCAAGCTCAGCCTACCTATCACATCCCAAGGCTCATCTCAGCCTTCTCATAGATATCCAGATCTTTCTTGCTACAATAATCTGTCTGACATGGTCTCTCTAGAGATAAGGCTCTCCGATGTCTACACATTCCACATAGAACCATGCTGTGCATCACCACCGCTGGTGCTGAAAACTGACTTTATCTCTACACCCCTCGGTTCTAAACCTATGCCAAATCATCCTCCATCTGTGGAGGCACCACTGGCCGGTGCTCCACCTGAATCGTGACTCCTCTTGATGCCCCTACAGAAGATAAATCCTGATCCGAGATCAGCTGCCCAGCATTGTCCTGCTGGACTCCTGCTAAACTCTTCCGTCATTACTGTTGTTTCGGACTTTTCACACTCCATGGACCCCTATGAAACCACCAAAGAACCTCCTCCTCCTTTGAACCACCTACGACACTCTGTGGATCAGCCATCTCCATCATTCCAAGGCTCCACAAATCCATGCTCTAGTCGAATCACTGAATACACTCTGACTATTTTTTTGCCTTCCTACGTCCGAAGGCTGTATAGTCGCTTCTTCAGCTCCACCTCGACCATTACCCTTTGGAGAACCTCTCCTCCAGTAGGCCAAACCTGTCAATGACTCTTTACCCATCAAACAGCCTCCTGCTGCCCATCTTCCTCAGAGAACCTTATCGCCTAACTGTCACACCCTCTAACCTTTCTTCCTCTAAGGCCGAATCCAACCGAAGTTGGATCAGAAAACCTACCATCCAAATCTTCCACCCCGAAAACTTTCTTCCCATCAATCCTCTCAACCTCCACCTCCAACTTGCTACTCCTAGTTAGCCAAATCACAGTAAAACAAGATGGATCTGAGGCATACCGTGGAATAAGTATGCAGATTTTAGCAAACAACCTCTGTTGATGCTTCCTTCTCCTAATCCTCCCAAGATTAGATCGACCTGCAATTAAAATAGTAGATATATGGTTAACCTAAGAACTTACTGTTTTAATGTCTAAAATATCTGGAACTTGGGCGTTAAGAACAGCGTCATGAATACGAGGTGTTCAGGATCCTCTGCAACAGATTTTTGATTTCATTCTGTGTGACTTCTTCCTCACTTCTATGCTTCACCAGGCTCTGATACCAATTGTTAGGACCACCTACACCTGTATGGATCTGAGGAGACCTGAGACAAAACCCTCTGTAAGAGTTCATGATGATCCAGACTCTCTAAGGGCAACAAACATCATGCTCTAGATTGCTGCGCATCAAATCCTGTAGTAGCGACCTAGTAGGGGGGACATGAACTAGATCGCTGCGTAGGGTTCAGGATGCGCAACAACCTAGGGCATAAAGTTTGCTGTCCTTAGAGAGTCCGAATCACCGTGGGCTCTTGCAGAGGGCTCCATCGCTAGTATCCTCAAGTCCATGCAGAGTATCGACGATTTTCAATAGCCCAAGGTTGAATGCATTAAATAAAGATGAAGATTTTCAAATATGTTATGTAGTGGTGACAAACTTTCTATGATTTATTTCAAAATTTTGATATTTTTTATCAACTATTATTATAGGGTTGGGAAACTATCCTTAATACTATTTAGTATGCTCATCTTGATCTTATCGTATTATCAATATTTGATTAAATTGCACATGGACAAATGAGTTGATTTCTAGATCTAATAAAATATTTATACACACTAAAATAGATAAATAAATTAAATATTATTTTAAAATGAAATAAATAATAAAATTAGATGCCACAAAATCCTAGCCATCATCTAAGCTTCCCTATTCGGCTACTTTGGCAAAGAGAAGAGGAGTTCACAAAAGATGAAATAAACATATGGGGGTATAGAAGAGGTTTAAGAGATGGAATAGGATGGAGATAGGGGAAGGGGAATACCTCTGGGTTGTAGGGGTTGGAAGAGAACGGTGACAAAGAGGGAGAATAGAAGAAGGAGAAAAAAAGGAGAGGACATCTTCGGCAATGGAGTTTTTAGAGAGAAGAAGAAGAATAGGCGTTGGCGAGGGCGCGGTCCTCTAGATGGGCACCATCCTCATGTTTGGCAGCCAGATGCCCATCATCAAGGTATGATCCCTTGCAAATCCCTTTAATCTAGATTTTTGACCATCGTATGGGCCTGATCTGGTGTTTTGAATGCATGATTCAATAGTCGCGTAGGTGGGGCAGTTTGCAAAGCAAAGTTCAGAGCTATTCAAGGAGAAGAATGGGGTGAAGCTCCCGAGCTATAAGAGAGATAACGTTAATGATAATGCGTTCGATAAGAAGTCGAGGATGTTGGATCCCCAGAGGATGATCGGAGCCTGCTGTCAGGCGACGGCGATGCTCAACCTCCTCCGGGCCTTCACCATCGGAGGCTACACCACGATGTAGCAGGTGACACAGTGGGATCTTGACTTCACCGAGCACAACGAGCAAGGCGACCGGTGAGTAGAGTGTATTTTTTATTGATCTAGAGTTGTGAGAGTTTCATCTCATCCCCACCATTACCTACCTTCTTAGCTTAGTCATGGGTAATCTGTTTCATCACTTTTATTCTTAATATGCAAAGTTTATAGTGCTCATTGTTGAATTATTTTTCTCCCATGGCAATAGGTGATCCTGTGAGGATGGCAATGGCCAATGTTTTAAAAGAGCTTCTTCTTCCCCAATATTGTCCAGAAAGATAGCAACCCCAGAGAAGGGTGAATTGGATTCTTTAAAAATTTAACTAAATTCTAAAATCTAAGCAATAATGTACTTCAATTAACTTATGTGATTGTGAAGTGAAAGCAATATGCAATAGCAGAAATAAGAGATAAAATAAGCTATGTAAGAATTAAGATAATACTAAGCAAGAATAAAAGCAAGTCAAGTAAGTACAAGAAGGCACAACATAAATACGATTAAATTTATAGAGGTTCGATGCAATCCCACACCTACGTCCACTCCCTAAGAGCCTCTTGAAAATTCTACTATAATCTTTTCGATTACAGCATATTTATTTTACTTGGGTTCATAAACAAATCCAGTTAGTTTTCTGAGATCACTAACCAAAATCTATATGCCGATTATTTTTTGGGATCACAATCAACCCAGTTGGTTTTATGGACTCATTAACTAAAACCTACAATATCCAATTTTGGACTTAGATGGACCTAACCTCAAGTTTTTTTCTCCAAAAAAACTTATAAAAAAATATAAAATATAAGATGCCAAATTTCAGTATAAAAAATAAAACTCCTTTTGACTTAAAAAAGTCGATGAAGAGTTGCTCTTTTGAGGCTTGACTTTTTTCTTTGATGCTTGAGAGGATATGGTCGATGATCGAGAAGATTGATCTTAAAAGCTTGCTAAATTCTGTGCACAAATTCCTCTCATTTTCCTCTTCTTAAATATATTCAATGATGCTCACTCAAAAGAATATATTTCTCTCTTCAATCATTTTAATTTTGCTTTTCAAATGTTTCTCTAGCCTTTAATAGTCTTGGAGTTGGTTGGAGAAAGAGTTTTGACTATTGGGAGACTTGGAATGGCCATTCGACTGAAAAACTAACCGTTGGAGATATGCAGAAACTAATCGTTATTGCTGTCAGGGATCCTTAAGTCGATTCGAGCAGTTCTTAAGTTGACTCGAGCTTGAGTCAGCTTAAGGCTTTCTTGAGTTGACTTAAGGCCTGTGCTCAAAACTAGATTTGTGTCAGAGTCAATTCAACTTCTATGGAGTCGACTTAACACCTTCCAACTTTATTTTTTTCATATTTTGACCTCTCAAACTTTAATTCTTAGCTTTAATACTTTTGAAATAGTTCAAATACTTCTCTAACCTTAAGATTTATTCTTTCATGCTTCTTTAAATTTCAAGCTCATTGTGCTTCCTATAAAATAAATCAATTCCTTCAAAAATACACATTCATTAGTATCATACTCAAAAAATTTATCCTCACTAAAATCAATCCCAGGATCAACAATCACTCCCTTTTGATAATGACAAAACTTTGAGTATATGCAAAATAAATATTATGTGGTTCTAAGATTTATGTTAATTTATATATAATTCACATGAAGTAAATAAGTAGATATATTGAGAACATACTTCATGAGTAAATCATAAAATATTCAAGCTAGCTCAAGTATATACTCAACATAACTCTCCCCCTTTTTGATAGTATCAAAAAGCTCAAGAAAAGGGTTTTAAAATGAATCATCAAAAATAAGTAGAAAGCAAATTAAATTCAGAAAAACTGCATCAAATTTTAGATCTTATAACTTCTCTTTTTGTTTGGACAAAATATACTCAAAAATACTTTTCCTCTTTTTCAAATTTAACTTGAATCCAACTTGCAAATTCAGATTTCATGATTTATTTCTCTTTTTGAAAGTTAGTAGTAAATTTAAATTGATTTTTTCCAATTTTTGGAATAATATAGATTTAAACATATCTCTCCCTTTTTGAATAAAATAGATGAAATGAATGAGCTTTTAAATTCAGTTAGAGAATAGCTTTGAACTTCAAAATATTCAAGAGAGATGGAGCTTTGCAAGGATTAAAGATACGCATAAGACATGCTTAGTTTTCAAAGTTTATTCTTTATTTTGAAAGTATCAATCATTTAAATTCTGAAAAGGTATCAATTTTTGTGGTTTGTCTCAAGTGATATTATATCAAGAATATATCAAAGTAAAATGTGGTGTCAGAATGAAATAAATTTGAAACAAAATATTCTTTCTTTTGCCAAGAGATAAAGCAATAGAATACAAAGCAATAATATGTTGTCTGATACCAATTATGAAAATTATGATACTAATTATGAAATTTTTTATCAAAAAAGATAGATCGATTAAATTCAGATCAAAATGATAAATCACTTTGAATAGATACCAATAGATCATGGAAAACAAATCATAGAGAGATATTTATTTTCAATAAGAGCATCTCTTTATTTTTTTAGAAAATATCACTCAATTAATTTTAAAAAATATGAAATTCTTGAATTTATCTCAAACGATATCACATTAGCTATGCAAAATTAGATTTGAGATAAAGATATTCTTTCTTTTTAAAATCTTGCAGGAAATTTAGATTTAATATGTATTCAAATACATTTTTCCTTGTAAATTCAATTTTGGAACACATCTCCTCTTTTTGAATGATACGGAACACATCTCATATTTAATCCATTAAGTTCAGAAATGGTATGAGTTTGTCTATATTAAGAACACGTCAATGCAAAATAGATTTGAGACCAAGTATTCAATTTTTTTGCCAAAAGATGAAGAAATAAGGCATAAAACAAGAGTGAAACCATTGATATCAAATGTGAAAAATTTCTTAAGAAGAATCTTCTTGATATTAATTGTAAAACTAATCTTCTTTATGCTAATTTTCTTGAAAACTAATCTAAATAGTAACTTTTTTGAAAGATTTTCTTAATACTAATTGAACTAAAATTTAAACCAAATTATGATTTCTTTAAAAGTTTGATACCACTTAAAGATCAAAGAAGATCAATTTTCAGATTCATTACTTGAATAGAATAAGGATTCGTATTTCAAATTCAGTTTGATATAAATTATGAAAAGTATTTTTAAGTTATTTTTAAAGATGATCAATCGATGTAAATATTTTTTTTAGATGTTAATTAATTGTCAAAAAATTGATACAATCAAATTATGCAAAGCGTGAATAATGTAATCAAGTATAAATGATTTTCTAAAAATAAATCAAAAAAATAAGAGTATACAAATAATCATCAATAATTTTATTTTCATTAAATTCCAAAGTGATTTCTCCTTTATGTTTTAACAATGTTATCTCCCCTATTTTTATAGTTAATGTCAAATGATTCACTTATCTTAATATTCTTTTTTTCTTCTAAAGTATGCACATTTAGTTAATTTCAAGAAAATAAGCTTTACATTTTTCTCTCTCTTAGTTTTATAAATTAAACACATATTGAATCAAATAAATAAGCATAGAAATTAAACAAATAACATCATCAAACACACTCAATTTCTAAAAAAAAAATAGATTTTATCAATTTATCAAAATGTGATTTCAAGAATTGATTAATATATTAGTACATTTAAAATATATGAAGGCTCCATGTACTAAAAAGATGAATTACTAAGGATACTGACACACTAAAAGAGAATCCTAGCATCCTAAGAAATCATGAGTAGACTCTCCAATATAGAAAATAGTTTAAAAAATTTTGATCCAATGAAGAATAGCTAAAATATGATAGGGATCAAAGACAAATCAAATTAATGATCAAAAAAAGATATTTAAATCTGAATAAATGAATCGAGTGGGGGATTAAGAATTAATCGATCAGAGGATATGATAATCAACCAAATCAAATAAGATCAAATTAAGAAAAATTAGATAAAGATTTAAAATTAGATTTAGCCAGAGAATATTCAAAACTTTAAGGATTAATCTAAGATGCAATACAAATCAACAACATCAAACATGCAATCCTTTATGAATTTATGACTTATCTTGATGTCCCTTAAATCAAATATTTTTTTTGAGATTTTCAATAATTACATGTCTTATGAAAGTGTCAAAATTTAATTTGAGAGATTTACACTCAAATATTTTCATAATTTATCAAGCTTATTTTAATTTAAGTTTTATAAGTGATATCATGTTAGAAGGGGTTTAGAAGCATGCTGAATTTAAATAAAACTTATGCTTCTACCAATCAATATGTTCAAATAAATACTAAAAATCATCACAATATCAAGCATATGCATGAAGCATCAAAATTAATCACTTAAGCAAAATTAGAAATTAGTGATAATATGATGTGAGAAAATTTAGCTTTTATCATGCAACATCGTCCATTCTTCTTAAGTTAAGTATCCATTTGTAAGAATTTGTTCCTTTTATACCCTTGGATGTTAGGCATACCTGTAAAATTATTTTTAAATTTTGATATCTAAGCTATCTTGGATCCATTGGAATTAGTACACATGGTTACTTTTGGAATCTAAATTTATTTAACCAAAGTATGACCATTTCTTTTAATATCACATTCTGGAATTTTATGGCTTACTCTGTTATATTTGAAATAGACTATATAATGATTTTTATGTATAGTTTTACTAAATATATTCTTGATAAATTTCTATTTTTTAAAAGATTAAAATCAATTTCAGCTTTATCGAGAACAACTTTTTGATTATTTAAAATTAATTGAAGTTTTTATGAATCAATATATAATCAATAGTGAACTTTTCAAGCATAGGCTTAATATTTTAATCTCTTTTCTAAGATTAGTATTTTTTTCTATAAGAGATTTTTTAGATTTCGAAAGAATATTTTTTCTTCAACCAAGACTTTATTTTGTTTCAAAAGTTCTTCTTTCTCCATTAAGAACTTTTTTTTTCTTTAGTTAAAGATATATTTGAGTTTTTAAGCTCCATATTTTCAGCCTTAATTTTTTATATTCATTTATTAGATTATTAAAGACTTTATATAATTCGTCAAAAGAAAATTCAGAGGAATTTTTAAGATACACCTTATTATCATTGGCTATGAGGCATAGATTTGTAATATCTTCCTCTTCTTCTTCTTCATTCGAACTAGAAATGTCACTATCACCTCAAAAAGCCATCATTGCATTGCTTTTGCTTTTTTTGAGATTCTTTTTGGGTAAAGGATAATCCAGTTTCTAATGTCTCCTCTTGTTGCACTTATAACATGTGACACTTTTTTTTCTTCATTATCTTTCTTCTTCAAACTTTTCTTCATGAAAAACTTTTTGAATTTCAAAGTGAGTAGTGCCAAATCCTCATCTTCATTCTCACTTTCTTCTTCTTCATCATCCTCCGTCTCATTACTATCTTCAAATTTGGCAGTTGATTTGAAAGCAATGATCTTTCCTTCTTTGACTCTTTTTTTCTTCTTCCATTTAATACATGTTCTACTCATGTGTCATGAGTGAACCGATCAACTTCTTCATAAACAGTATGGTAAGATCTTTTTTTTCTTATATTACTATCACTTTTGCTTTCATACCTTCGATAAATACTTTAAAATCTTACAAACAAATTTATGATTAGTATATATTTTGCCAAGATCATTTAAAGCATTAATTATATTAGTAAATCTTAAGAACATATTAGAAATAAACTCATGTTGTTCCATTTTGAATAATTCATACTTATGAACAAGCAAATTAATTTTAGATTCTTTAATTTGATTTTCTTCATGAGTTATTTCTAATTTATCTCAAATTTCTTTTGCTGATGTATAAGTTGATATTCTATTAAATTCATATACATCTAAAGATCAATATAAATATTGATAGCTTTATATTGAGCCATCTTTTTATCATTCTCATTCTAATCTTTTTCGAACTTTGGAAGAGATGCACCATTAACTTCAATTATTGGTATGTATGTTCCTTTAGTTATGGCTCCAATATATCATAATCTAAAGTTTGTATAAAAATTCTCATTCTAACTTTTCAAAAATATAATTGATATCATTGAATAGTGACTGTCTAGATGTGGATTGGCCTTTAGCAAATGAGGAACCAATCAGGATTGTTATGATCTTTAGCTTAAGATCGCTAGGTCAACAAATAATATTAGAGCACCCACTCTCATATCAATTATTATCCAAAAAATAACAATTTAAGAGGGAGATGAATTGGATTCTTTAAAAATTTCAATTAAATTCTAAAATTTAAGCAATAATGTGCTTCAGTTAACTTAACTTATGTGATTATGAAGTAAAAATAATACGCAATAACGAAAATAAGAGATAAAATAAGTCATACAAGAATTAAGATAATGCCAAGTAAGAAATAAAAAAAAGTCAAGAAAGCACAAGAAGGCAGCCCGCATCTATGTCCACTCCTTACACTACAACAGAAAGGATTATTTATGATGCAAAAACAAGTCAAAATATTAAATTTTCATCATAAATTCTAATTTATGATGAAAATTACGTCGCTAAAAATGGGATCATAAATAATATTTTACAATGAAAACAAAATTTTTGTTACTAATAATAATTATTTATGACTAAATATTTACATCATAAAATAATTTTTTAAAAATTATTTATGATGAAAAAATTCATCATAAATAATATATTTTATAATAAAATATAATTCCATCATAAATAATTTAATAAGTAAATTTAATATTAAAAAATAAATAAATTACTTTTTACATCAAAAAGTTTCATCATAAATATTTTATCAAAAAAATTATTTGCGATGATAATATTCCATTGTAAATAATTTTAACAAAGATTTTTAAATTTTAAAAATAAATTATTTTTGATGAAATATTTTTGTCATAAATAATTACATCGTTAATAAAATTATTTTTTTAAAATATAATTATTAAATATATATTTTTAATATATTTTAATAT
>KE505436.1:270083-290042 GCA_000441515.1 Elaeis oleifera
TTTACGATGAAAATTTGCATCACAAATAATCAAATATTTATGATGAAAAATTTATTTTATGTTGAAAATATTGAATTATTTGTGATGTAATATTTTCATCATAAATAATTTATCATTTATTTTTTAAAATTTTTATTTTCATCAGTTATTTGTGATGAAAATTTTCATTGCAAATAATAGAATATTTATAATGCAAAATCAATTTTATGTCATAAATAATAATTATTTATAATGCAAAATAATCCATCACAAATGATCTTCTATTTATTTTTTAAAAATTTTAATTTTCATCGATTATTTGGGATAGAAATTTTGTATGGCAAATAATCGAATATTTACAATGAAAATCAATTTTGCATCGTAAATAATCATTAGTTACGATGTAAAATATGTATGTCACAAATGATCTGCTATTTATTTTTTAAAAATTTTTATTTTTATTGGTTATTTGTGACATAATTTTTTTATCATAAATAATTAATATTTATGATGTAAAATTAATTTTGCATCGTAAATATTTTTTATTATGATGAAAAAAATTTTTCATTGCAAATTATATATTATTTATGATGAAAATATTTTTTCATCATAATAAATTATTTACGATGAAAATATTTATGTCATAAAAAATTTTATTACAAAAATCTTATTTTCTCGTAGTATTAAGAGCTCCTTAAAAATTTCACTGTAATCTCTCCGATTACAGTGTGTTAATTTTACCTAGGCTCATCACTACAAGAATATTCTTTATTAGTGACGGCTTGTTAGCCGTCGCTAATGGTTAGCTGTCACTAATGGTGATATTCATCGATAAATTATTATGATGAAAAAGAAACCATCGTTAAAGAGTTAAAGATCTATTTGCGATGGAGAATTTTGCTATTAGCGACGACATAGCCATCGTTATTACTCTTAAATTTTAATTAATTATTTATTTTAATTATTTTAAATTTAACTAGCTATTAATGATGCAACTTTCGTTGTCCCTAATATAGTGCCCTAAAACCCTCATTTTTGATCGATTATTTTCCATCACGCACCAGCCTCCCTTTTTCTTCCCCCGCCTCCGGTCTCCCTTCTTCCCCCGCCACACTGTCAGAATATTATCGGAGCCCCCATCCCTGTGCTGCCATCCCCACATCGGATCCACTGTCCCCATGCCCCTACCTCCCCCTTCTTCCCCACTGCATCGTCAGAACCCTGTCGGAGCCTTCATCCCTACGCCTCAGTCCCTGTGTCACCGTCCCTACACTGAACCCACCATCTTCGCACCGAATTCGCCATCCCTGCACCCACGCCTTCCCTTCTTCCCCATTGCACCATTAGAATCATCCTCATGCCACCGTCCCCATGCCAGATCTGCTGTCCCCATGCCGGATCTGCCGTCCCCGCACCCTTGCCTTCCCTTCTTCTCTCGCCTCCCTCTTCTTCCCCATTACACTGTCAAAATCTTGTCGGAGCCTCCATCCCCGCACCCCAGTCCCTGCACCATCGTCCCTATACCGGATCTACCATCCCCATGCCCTCACCGTCCTCCTTTCTTTCTGTCCCCTGGTGAGTATTAGTGATGGCGACGGAGCTGTCGCCACATGCCGTTTTCTCTTCTTCCAATTTTTGATGTTTGTACTTAAATTTGTGATGTTTATTTAAATTAATGCTGTTTGAATGTAATTTATGCATAGGATGCGCATCCCGGTCCTCTCCATTTGCGATGCTGCTAGATACTTTGGAACCCCAGAGTGAGATTTGCTTGGATGCTATGCTGGGGTGGTAGGGAGTGTCACCTCTGCAAATGCCTCGACTCGGTCCATCGACATGGAATGCGCGACTTGACTGCCTTGGGCGACAGTTCCTGGTGCATGGGTCGCATGGCCCGATCGTCTTGTGATCGAAGCCTGCATGTCCTGACCCTCTCTATTTGCAATACTGATCGTTACTTTAGAATCCTTGGGGTGGGATTTACCTGGATGTCTTGCTGGGGTGCTAGGGGGTCGCCTCCGCAGCTATCCCAGCTCGACCCATCGGCATAGGATTCGCGACCCGACTGTCTTGGACAGTAGTCCTTGGTGTGCAGGGTGTGCGGCTTAGTCATCTAGTGCATCCAAGTTTGCATACATGGGTCGCGCATCCCGGCCCTCCTCATTTGTAATGCTGCTCAGTACTTTGGAACCCCTTAATTTTAAAATTTTAAAAATATTACATTGCATATAACTATAGATCTGACTTTTGATTAATGTACATATTCTACAGTATCCATACATTTATATATTTTTGTACAGATAGAAAAATTATATACATTGGTCAATTGATTGTCCAGTATGGACAGTTTGAAAAATATAGTTAATTCTATAGGTCATTCAGTAATCAAACGGTATATTGAGGGTTTGAAAAAAGTTTTGGATAATATTTTCTTAGTTCTTGTCATATATCTTAGGCCATGTGGGGAGAACTTAGAGAAATACTGCCAAAATTTTTTCGGCCCTATCACATATCGTTTGATTACTATAATTGGCCTATAGAATTTTTTTATCTTTGTCTTTATGGTGTGCTTATTTTATTTATTTTTCATACTTGCTTTGCATCATTTTAATTCTTGCATTGCTTGTCATAATTATATAATTAATTTATTTATTTTATTTTAAGAGATTACAGAATAACTACTTTTAGAGGATGGAGCCGTGTTAGTCAATGAGACAGCTTCAGAGGATAGAGCTCTTGAGGAGAGAGCTCTCATGGGGCTTGTTTGTATGGTTCTGCGGCACCCACACCACTCGATAAACTCTAACACCTTAAAAATTCTCTTTTAGCTTATTTTATCCCTTATTATCTAATATAATATTCTTTATAATATTTTGCTACTCTCATATTCGGATAACGTGGGTCACCATTGACCCCACAATCATATAGAGCAGCGGCCAGCTCTCAATCTTGGCATTGTGGCAGAGGATTCGCTTGACTCCTGGCACCTCTGACTCGACTGAAGGATAGAGAGCTCATCCACATTCAGAGCTGCTCATAAGTTTTAGATCTTCAAAAAATATATTTAAAGTTTAGCCATTTTAGAATCAATATTTATTATTTAAAATCAAATTTACAAGATATGAAGCTTGGGGTGTCCTATATGGTTACCGAAATCATCTGACGATTGATGCTGGGGCCTATGAATGAGTTCTCCAGTTGGCCGTCGGGGGCTCGTAATGCTACATCAGGGATTTTTCTGGTAAGTTAAAGGTGTTTAATTTTAAATTTGCAGTACATTTGTATTCTATTTATTAATACATTCTTACTTCTAATTACAGGAATACTACTAATTCGAGACTCCTCAGGATGAGGAGGCTAACTGTCGGACCTTTGAGAAGATCGCCACACGTAAGCTCTGGGATGGACTGTACAACCTCAGACAGTTTGCCATTGAGTTCTTCAGTTTTGAGTCACCATTGAACTGAAAGTCTTTCATAGACTACTGGATGCAGGGGAACATATGGGGGGCCCTCTGTTACCAGTGGAGCAATGAGGACTACTTTGGTGGATGACAGTGAGCCCGACAGAATCGAACCTTTCAGCAGGATCGAACAAGCACATCGATAACTCTATTGGCACACATATCATAGCAGATAGATTGGTAAAAATTCTAAACTTATATTAATCTCATATTTAGTTAATAATATGTATATTTTATTACTTAATTTTATTATTTACTTATTATAGATACGACAGCTGCATCATATATCAGGATAGCTGTAGTTGTAGGAGGCCACACACACCAGTCTAGGAGGATCGATGATTACTTAGATTTTAGGTCCAGATAGATCGTGGTAACTTAAAACATTATTTATTAAGTTTTATATATACTAATATGTATAATAGCACTAATGAATTTTAAATTGTATAGACGGATTATGCTGAGTACGTCGTAGTGCGGTACGGTGAGGACCTATCTTTTCAGCCCCTCTTTGATCTCGAAGGATGGCTCAAGGCCACCGGAGGGGTGAGTAGGAGCTGGATCATAGGGTTCAGGCATAATTTCAACCCTCCAGTAGCTCATTGATCTTCGATGTCCTCCTTTTAGGCCTCGATGATCTAGACATGGGATGATTGTTGCCCAACTATGCAACCCAAGAGGGGGGTGAATTGGATTTTTGAAATTTTAAAGTTAATTTAGAACCACAAAGATTAAGTAATAATAAGTAAGTTATATGTAGTAAGTGATCTAAGCAAAATGTAGAAATGAGATGCAAGAATGCAAGAAATTTAGATAGAGAGCAAGTAAGCACACCACAAACAATCAAGGTTTATAGTGGTTCGGTGCCAACCTTGCACCTACATCCACTCCCTAAGCTCCTACTTGAGAATTTAAATCAACTAAAACATATTCAACAAGAATACAATGTCGGTACCTCCGACTCTAGCTATCCCAAACTAGAATACTTATTTTCAGGTACAAGCCAATCCAATACAATCCGATTCAAAGTTCGGATCAACCTATCCAAGTTTTAGAATCCTTCCAAAACTAAAGATCAAGACAGAAATAGAGTATAAGAGTTAATGACAAAGAAATATAAGTTTAACTCCTTTAATGAGCAAATAAACTTTAAGTACATTTTACACAATAAGGAAGAAGCCTTTCTGATTTTCTTCAAGATTGTTGAAGACTTGAATGAGCTCTTGAGGGGTTGGTGAACTTGAAATGAAAGCTTCTTTGTTTGAAGAGGGCTTTTGCTTAGGGCTGAAATGAATGCTTGAATCTCTTGTGTTTTTTCTCTTTAAGTGCCTTTATATCTTCAATAGATGCTAGAGAAAATCTGAACAAATTTAGAGCCGTTGGAGAGCTTTAAATGAGCATTAAATGTGATCAAAACGGACTGAAAACTAGCCATTACGGAGATTTTCCGTCACAGGGGTTGACCCTAGGGTCGTTCCCTGCACAGGGGTCAACCTCTATGGCACAAAATAGAAAATGACTGTTCTGTATCTTTGGCTTGCACAGAAAACAGAGGTCGATCCTAGGATCGACCCCTGACATAGGGGTCGACCCTAGGGTCGTCCTCTTTTGGTGTGCCAGCCAAAAATAGCATGCTGTTCAGTCCCTTTTGACAGGGGTCTATCCTTTTCTTTAAACTTGATTTTCTCTCAAAATATACATCCAAAAATATGAAATTACTTCCAATAGATCATAAATCTTGTGTTCTTGCTCTTAAAGCTTTCGAATCAGAACTTGATAAAATTATGATTTTACTCCTGAAATACAATAAATCTTTTTTCAAGCCAAAATTATTAGTAATCCTCTCAAATATTTTGTAATCATTAAAATTAATTCATGAAGCAATAGTGATGCACATATCGAGGAGGTCGTACAGAGTCTTTTTACCAACGACCTCAGAACTTTCGGGACACCATCTGCGAGATGATTATTGAGATTCTTCGGGACTTGCATTTACGTGATCAGCTGCGCTCATTGCCATGGCCATCACACTAGATAAGTCAAGCAGTATAAATAAATTTTTATTTAAATTTTTATATTTAGAAGCTTCACATAGTTAGGCTTGAGTCAGGAGAAAGGGATTTAGAAGTGAAAAGTCAATCTACCATTCGATGGATGGGTCGGAGGTATAGATACATCTGTATCATCGAATGAGATATGTAAGAATAATTCGTTCGAGAATTGGAGGAGTATATCAAAATAAATCTCTCCATACTGGTTTAGGCTTCAAACGGAAGGAAGGGGTATCCAGGGGCTCAAAATTCAATCTAACCATCCGATGAAAGGGGCAGAGGTGTCTATAGCTCCGTATCATTGAATAAAATATGTAAGAATAATCTATTTGAAAATCGAAAGAGTATATCAAAATATACCTCAACATGTCGGTTTAGGCTTCAAGCGGGAGAAAGGGGGTATCTAAGGGGTCAAAATTCAATCCAACCATTAGATGGACTAGTCGAAAGTATCTATAGCTCTGTATCATCGAATGAAATATATAGAAATAATTCATTTGAGAATCAAAGAAGTATATCAAAATATATAGTTTCGATTAATTTAATTCTAAAATTATTAATAATATTTTATTTTTTCATTACAAGATGTTGGAATATCTTACTCTCATCCATCTACTGCTGCAGATGATGTACAGGAGCAGGAGCGAGAGGAGGATCTTCGTTGATTATTTTAGTTTTGATATAATGTATTTAATTTTGATATTTGAACAATATTATCGTATATAATTAGATAAATCATATTTTTATATAATATTAATTTTTTATTATTATGGTAATAGTTAATTTTTAGTTATTATAGTATCTGTAAATATATGTTGATTGTTAATTTAATTATAGTAGATTTTAGTAAATATATTTGTTAGATTTTTTATAAAAAAATCTATTATTAGTGATGGCTAAATCCGTCGCTAATACCATCACTAACTATTAGTGACAGTTATAGTTTAGTAGTGAGGGATTACAGTAGTCACTAATATATATATATATATTTAATTAGATTAAAAATAATTTAAAATTATTATAAGCGATGGACTTGTCGTCGCTAATTATTGTCGTCAATACTTTATTAGCGATGATTTTTCTGCCATCGCTAATAATGGTCTTCAGCATCCAATTTTTTTTGATGATTTATTGACAATGGTGTTTAGTCACTAATAGTATTAGTGATATTTTTTTGGCCATTAACGATGATATTTAGCTATCGCTAATAATTAATTTTTTGTAGTGCATAAACAAATTCAGTTGATTTTTAGGATCACTAACTAAAGTCTATATACTGATTATTTTTTAGGATCACAATCAATCCAGTTAGTTTTACGGACTCATCAATCAATACCTACAATATGTAATTTCGAGCTTGGATGGGCCTAACCTAAGTTTTTTTATCCCAACAAAACTTGTAAAGAAAATAAAAACACAAAATGCAGAATTTTAATATGAAGAAAAATAGAACTCTTTTTGGCTTGGAGAAATCGATGAAGTGTTGCTCTTTTGAGGCTTGACTTGTCTTCTTTGATGGTTAAGAGGATGTAGTTGATGATGGATAAGATTAATCTTAAAACTTGCTGAATTTTATGCACAAATCCCTCTCTTTTTCTCTTCTCCAATGTATTCAATGATGCTTGCTCAAAGAATGTATTTCCCTCTTTAATCCCCTTAATCTTGCTTCCCAAATGTTTCTCTAGCCTTTAACAGTCTTGAAGTTGGTTGGAGGAGTTTTGGTTATTGAGAGACTTTGAATAGCCGTTAGATCCAAAACTAGCCGTTGAAGATATGCAGAAACTAGCCATTAATGTTGTCAGGGATTCTTAAGTCGACTCGAGCAGTTCTTGAGTTGGCTTAAAGTTTCTTGAGTCAACTCAAGGTCTGTGCCAAAAATTGAATTTGTGTCAGTGTCAACTCAACTCCTCCTGAAGTCGACTCAACACCTTGTAACTTCATTGTTTTCATGTTTTGGCCTCTCAAACTTAAATTTTTTGGCTCTAATGCTTCCAAATACTTTAAATACTTCTCTAATTTTAGAAATTATTCTTTCATGCTTCTTTAAATATTCAAGCTTATCATGCTCCATATAAATAAATTATTTTTTCAAAATAAATATTTATTAGTATCATCTCAAAAATTTTGTACTCATCAAAATCAATCTTAGGATCAATACCCAAATACCAGATGTATTGTCAAAAAATCTTAATTCTTTGTTACCTATACTCTTAGTAAGATTACTCTATCACTTGCTAGAACATCTTTCCACCATGTTTTGCTGATCTGTAGTTTATATTACATATTATTAGTATGTAATAAATTGAATAGATAAATTCTTCTTTTTTCATGGTGGGGACTCTATGCCCAAGGTTGAGTGCATTAAATAAAGATGAAGATAATATGTTATGCAGTGGTGACAAACTTTCTATGATTTATTTAAATTTTTGATATTTTTTATCAACTATTATTATAGGATTGGAAAACTGTTGCTAATACTATTTAGTATGCTCATCTTAATCTTAATGTATTATTAATGTTTGATTAAATTGCATATGGATAAATGACTTGATTTCTAGATCTAATAAATATTTGTACACACTAAAATAGATAAATAAATTAAATATTATTTTTAAAATCACAGTCTTTGAGTATTTCTAATGTTGTCAATCAGCTTTGCTCTTATGTCTCCCATCTCAGGGGAAAAATTAACAATTGATAAATCCAATGATCAATATATTAATATGACATACGAAGTATTAAAACTTCTGTTATTTAATATTTATTATTAAGTATTTAATATTTCTTATATTCTTTTCAAAAATTATTAATCATGAGAAATTATTCACAAACCAACCAGTAAAGTATCCAATAAATACATGTTATCGGCCTGTGACCAAGTCCAAGATGAAGTCCAACTTAGCCAACATGCGGATCCAGATCAGAAGAAAGCAAATCATGCGATCCAAGCCCCAAAGCCCAAAGCAAAAAGCCCAAAACAACCCAATCGATCCATGCGGTTCAGAGGAATAGAAGGCCGCACGATCTATGCTTGGTGCATAGGAGAAGGAGCGCGACCCAGCGATCCACATGTGGCTCACAGTGGTCCAAGGGAGTGGTGCAGGCGAGCACGGTGTAGTTTGGGCGGGCATGGTTCACGCACATCAGTGGGCTTGCATGGATGCTGGAGTGGTTTGAAGTCGGGTGCACGATAGTGTGCGTGGGCCTAAGATGTGATTTAAATCGTCTAGGGTCGGATGAGCTTGTGTGGGCATGATTTGAATGGGGGTCCAAGCGGTTTGAAAGTGTGCACATGGGAGTGGTTCACAGGAGAAGGCTGGGTGTGGCTCACGTGAGAATGGGCTCATGAGTGGGCTTGAATGCGATTTGGATGCGGACACGGGTGTGGTTGGTGAGCGAGAGCTAAAGTGGTTGCGGGCGTGTGCCTAGGAACAGAGAATGCCTTAGGATTTTTAAAGAAATAAGAAGAAAGGATGTGAAGACTTAGGAGTTTATGATGGCTAGGATTCTAAGACTATTAAAAGGGGTGTAGGGCAACCTAAGAAAAGGGAGTTCAGTGAGAAAAGTTGAGAAAAAATAAGAGAGAATGTCGTGAGGTTTGAGGGCTTTCAAGTTGACATAAGAAGATTCTGCTAAGAAGATAGAGTCATCAACCAGCGAGAGCCAATCTATGAGCAGTTAAATCCACTAGTCTCGAGAGGGAAGAGGAAGTCTTGTTATAACAGAGTGGTTTCATATTCTATCCATTCTTGTATTTCTTTATGATATGAATCAATAAATCTTCTCTTTTATTATATAATTCTCTTGTGCACTTTCTTTTATGTTAGTGTTAGATCATAGTTAGAACAATCTTTGCTTTCAGAAGATGCACTGTGATCTATGGATATGGAGCGTGCTAAAGAGAGATAGATTGTAAATCCTGTATTTTTCAGAGACGCACTGTGATCTATGGATATGGGGTGTGCCGAAGAAAGATAGGTGGTTTCTAACTTTGATTTATTATTATTATTTCTATTTTACTTGTGAGATAAAGCCCTAGAACTATTTATGCCCGAAGGGATGAGCCGTGATCCAGGGATACGAGTCATGCTCAAATAATGATAAGCTATGTCCAAGGCCTAATTACAAGCATATAATATTATGAAAAAATACAACTCTATTTTGTGCAAGATTGATTTGTAACCCTCCGAGATAATTATTTTCTGCTTGATCCAACTTTTAATATAGTTTGTCTCTAGTTTATTTCTTTCTTTCTTTGCAACGTTTTTAATCCAACAATCTTAACTCTCCTATAACCATAACTCAGCCCACGGTCCTTATGGATATGATTCTGACTTACTACTATCTATATAGTTTTGAATCGATGATTAATTTTGATTGCCTATAATATCGATCAAATTTTGACACCATTATTGAGGACCAGTGGCACGATTATGATTACAAAAAAAATCTATTTATTACCTTCTTAAGTTTTATTGCTTTCTTAGTTAACTATTTTAACTGTTTTGTCTTTATTTCAATTACTTTATTTTCAGCTTGCCTTTTATTCTTTTGACCTAAAAAATAATAATATTTGCTTATTTGATGAATTGCTTTAGTTTAATTTTCTTTCATTCTCAAGTTGACTTCTAACCTAATTCAAGTTTTCTTTTATTTCAATTACTTTAAATATTCAAACAACAAAAAGAAAAAAAGAAAGAAAGAAAAGATAACATAGCATAAGAAGTTGACTAACACAGAGAAACCAAAAACAAAAAATTCTTTTAAAATATTCTACTTCTATTTGGATACCTTACTTTATTTGCATTTATATTTCCATAATTCACTTTAAGGACTCTAACCCATAAATAAAATAAGGTGAGAATTTCATCACCCTTTTTTGGCCCACAAACAAGTTCTTGCATCTTGCATAAATCTTAATCCTAACTAAAATCAATTAGACATCAGCTCCTAAGGATTTCAAGCTTAATAGGACAAGGGACCCCAAGGGTTAGATCGAGTTCTAACTAGTTGATCGATCGGTGTCTAGGCAAGTGGTTTAGGGATCTCAATCTCGAAGAAAGATGGTTATTTAATTAGATCCGTTGTGAAAGTGAGAGGGTCTCTCACCGATCTTACACTTATCTGACCAACTTGGTTCGTCAGTTCTGAACTTGAAGTGCTGAAGGCTAACTCAAAAGTTAGGAGCTGTCTAGATCTAGATTAACCCTAAGATAGAGAATCTATTCTTGTTTAACTTGATTGCAATTAATACCAAATATTAATCAGTTCTTCTCTCTCTCATAGATTTAAGATTCTTTAGGTTCTAATCTTTAGAATTCTTCTCTCTCTTTCTTTTTCTTCTTCTCTTATGTTCTCCAACAAAAACACATTTAAAAAAAGCCTAATAGACTAGGATTGTCCTTCATAAAATTTTGGTTGCATGCTTGATCGTAGATCATTACAATCAAAATTACGACCCTTAGATCTAGAAATCGAAAAACCATTAGAGCAACCCGAGTTAGGACTATGGACCCACACCATGAGACTAATCCACCATGTCAATTTAAGGAGTACTTTACTCCTTTAGCCTACACCTACTCCCCATGCATTCAAGTGCCTTCTGTCGAAGCCGTTCAGTATGAGATCAAGTCTAACATCATTCAAATGTTACCATTTTTTATGGACTAAGTAACGAAGACCCTTACAAATATCTCAATGAATTTCTTGAGATTTGCTCTATGGTCAAGATGTAAATTTTCTGATGATGTCCTTAGGTTAAGATTGTTCCCATTTTCCTTTAAGGACAAGGCTAAGTATTGGCTAAGCTCCTTAGACTCGATAACAATTCCAACTTGGGACTAACTTCAGAGAGAATTTTTCAAGAAGTACTTCCCCATAGGAAAGATAAACCAGATTAGAAAAGCTATTATCAGTTTTTTCAGATGGATGGAGAATATTCCATGAGACTTGAGAAAGACTCAAAGACTTAAATCGTAAAAATCCGCACTATGTCGTACCTAAATGGCAATTAGTCCAGTACTTCTACGATGGTCTATTAGAAAAGCACAGATGGTTGATGCCTCGTGTGGTGGAACATTTATGCTTAAAATGAGTATGAGGCATGGTAGCTCTTCGAGACTCTAAGTGAAAACTCCCTACACCATATATCTACCACCTGTAAAGACACTCCCATGTTCGGATAAAAAAAGATAAAATTTATGAGATAGGTCATTCCGTAGACATCCACAGCAAGATGGATGAACTATCACAAAAACTGGACCGACTACTGCAAGTCAGGCACACATCCACCCCATCCACACATGTGCAAGATATTTTTGCCATTTATTCGAGTCCAACTGATTTTGTGAGTGCTTGCCCAGTTGCACATCAATTTTTTGAGTTTGTACAAGAGCAAATTTATCAGGCCCAAACCTAGACTGCTCTTAGATCGAGTAACAACCTGTACTCAAACACTTACAATCTTAGCTGGAGAAATCACCCAAATTTTTCTAAAATTATAACCTGTGGTTGGTCTAACTATACTAAGATCCAACTATCAGGATCCAACATATAGGCAAGGACCATAACACTAGTTCCAAAATGTTCCTCAATCTTCTACCACTGCACATAATACAGTTTTTGAGAAGAAGGTCTTGAAAGTGCTGGAACGATTGAAAGTCAACAATCAGACCCTTCACTCCCACACGCAATCTATAGCTAAGCTAGAGATCCAAATTGATCAACTGACGACCGTATTCAGTAGGAGAGAAGGAGGAAAACTATCCAGCTAACCAGAGAGTAATTCGAAAGGATAATTCATGGTTGAAAGCTCCAATACCCCAAAATTTTTCTGAACATGCCAAATCAGTCATGACTCTCAGGAATGGAAAGGTAATTAAATAAACAAGCAAAACCAATGAGATCGATCCCAAACCTTTGACCAACCCGAACCAAGCAAGAAGAGGGAGGATCTAAAAGTAGGAGATGAACTAACAATGCAAGCACCACCCTACCTACCCAAAGCCCCATTTCTGAGTGCCTTAAAAGCCCATATTCCCACGGATAAGAAGGAAAGACGAATTGATGAGATGTTGGAATTATTTAAATAAGTCCGAATTAATCACCCCCTTCTGGATGCAATCAAATAGGTCCCAACATATGCAAAGTTTTTGAAGGATTTATGTACCCAGAAATGTAAATCCAGATCATAAATTTCGAAGAAAGTCTACCTCACCGAACAGGCTAGTTCTGTTTTCCAGCACACTACCCTCCAAAGCTTAAGTATCCAGGTGGCCCTATCATTTCTTATGTTATAGGACAGTTTCACATCGAAAAAGCCCTTCTGGACCTAGGGGCAAGTGTGAATCTCTTACCTACTTCGGTGTATGAACTCTTGGGTTTAGAAATTAAACCCCCATCGGTCACCTTGTAGCTAGTTGATAGATCTGTTAAGGTACCATATAGAATGCTCGAGGATGTCTTGATCAAGATGGATGAGTTCTATTTCTCAGTTGATTTTTTAATTCTTGACATGAAACTGAGTGGCAACCTTAGACAAATTCTCATCATCTTAGGCCGATCCTTCCTAACTACGGCAAATGCATGCATCAACTATAGGATAGGAGTCATGGACGTATCATTTGGGAATAAAAAGTTGAGACCGAATGTGTTCGGTGCTTTTCAAGAACCATCGATGGATAGTTGCTTCGAAATAGATACACTTGAAGATATAATAGAGGAAGCTACTCATACAATTTTTCGGAGGACCCCTACACACATGTCTGGCTCATTTCGGAGTGAATGACTTTGATTAGATCGATATATCTAGGATGTGAACGCCTTATTAGAAACACCTAATTTCAAAACCACCCACCTTGGGCTATGAAATATGAGCCATTACCTATGCCATCTAGCACTCCAATAACTCCCTCATTAGAATCATCATCTATCCTAGAACTAAAACTCTTTCCTGCCAAACTTAAGTATGTATTCTTAGGATCTAATGACATCCTCTCGATGATCATTACATTAAATTTAATTTTTGACCATAAAGTTAAACTTGTAGGTGTTTTGAAAGAACAAAAAGAAGCTATTGGATGGACCATCACTAAATTAAAATGCATCGATCCATCCATATGCATGTATTGTGAGGTAGATGCTAAACCACATAGGGACATGCAAAAGAAACTAAAACCAAATATGGGAGAAGTTGTTAAGGATGAGGTAGTGAAATGGTTAGATACAAGATCGGATGAATGACTCTTTGCAGTCATTTCAAACCATCCTCTTTGATTTATTTAGTTTGTCAAATACTTGTCTATAAGGCAAAATCCTTCTCACTTATCAAAGTAGGAGAAGGATCAACTTTTATCACAAATCAAGTATTGTTTTTGGGAGGAATCTAAGTTGTTGAAGTATCGAGTGTATGAGCCACCTTGAGATTCAGGAAGTCTAGCTGAAGACTTTAAACTTAGCGCTTGTTGGGAGGCAACCCAGCTTTTATATTTGATTTTTTTTTTAGCTTACCTTCCTTTTAAGTTTAGGACTAAGTTAGGGAGAAAACTAATTTTAAAAGACTTCGAGTGAAATCATGAAGGCCAGGCTGAATCAAGTTTATAAATGAGTCAGGTGAAATCCTTCTTTTTCCTCTTCTTTTATTGATTGTGTTTTTTTTACTCCATTGAAGGCAATGTCAATTAAGTTGGAGGGAGAGGAGAATAATAAATCAATAAGTCTTCGAATAAGTTAGTATTCAGCATTTAGGCTCCTATTGCGCTTAAGAATCGAGTTAAATCAAGCATTTTTTTAAAAAAATTGATACATAGTCCAGAGAGTATGTGAGATACCAAAGGATCAAGTATTAAGAAACTTAATAAATAGTTAAGTTTAAAATAGAAATAATTTTTTTTGAGTATTTCTGATTTTTCTACCAACATCAAAGAAAGTTTACTTCCTATGGACTTGTGTAGGCTAATCATACATTTCTTCATAAAATAAACCATTTTATAGAATAATTTTTTTTCTTTCAAGAACTTCATATTGGATTTTAGATATTTTGCATGCAGATTTTCAAATAATTTTAAAAACAAGCAGCAAAAGATAAGATTAAATCAGATTTAATCCTATGCATACATAGATCTAAATCAAATACTTATGGATCTAGTTCATATGATGATAAATAAGATTAATAACATCTGATTTTAGAACTAAAATAATTTTATGATTGAATCACATACCTGAATCACTGATCTCATTTTTCAGATCCGAATCTGAGGATGTCTCGATTCTGGTGTAGGTGTGCACGTGTCTGACCTTTACGGATATCCACACAAGATTTGATCTGATCGGAGGCTCTTTGATCTCTCTGGAGTACTAGCTTTCTTGCAGAGATCACTTTCTTAATGATTGAAAAGGACCTTCTTCAATCTCTAAGACTATCTCCAAGAAGAAGAAGACTAGGAGAAAGAAGATAAGGAAGAAGCTATGAGAACTCTTTCTCTTTTCTCTTCTCTCTTCTCTCTTCTCTCTAAAATCCAATGCCCAAGAGGAACCCACACCCAAGCTCACACCCCAAGGAGCATTTTCTGATCTTATTTCTATATCCCAAAGCCTCCTTATATATAGATGGTGTCCATGAGTTGGATAGGGTTTAGATTTTGACAAGATCAAATACTTTATCAAACTAGGACTCCTATTTTGATACATAACCAAACTGATTTAATTTCAAATTAAACCAGATCTAAAAGAGGAGCAAGAAAGGATGTGTGGAAGGCTTGGTGTGATATTTTGGATGTGTAAAAAGCATAGGGATACGGTATTCCTATAGGCGTGGATATGTGGGGCATATGGAGATAGAATCCTAGTCCAACTAGGATTCTTTTAAGTACTGATTTAAATATGATTTAATCCTAACTAAATTAGGATTAGGTTGCATCCAAAATAAGTTAATTTAAGTCTAATTAAAACTTAATTAAATCTAAATTGAATCCTAATCTAATTAAAAAATTGATTGAATCAAATTCTATTCAAACTAGGAATTGATCTCCTTATGTAATTGGATTATCTCATAATCTAATTAGACTTGATCTAATCAAAACCAACTAAATTAAATTAAATTAATTAATTAGATCTGATTTGAATCCCATAGCTCAATCAAATTGAGTCGGATAGCAATCTAATTGCTAATTGATCCTCCTGCAATTCACTAACACTTAGTGAATTAGTTAATTATAATTTTTGCATTATCAATCATATTGATAATTAATTTCTATTATGATTCATAATTGTAACTCAACCATCTGACCAGTCAAGAATTTTTTTGTATATGATCTCATAGGATCTTATTCTATCTGATTGTAAGACATATCATGATCTCCATCACAGTATTATTGAAATATTTTTCGATAGGTTAGAACAATTTTAATTCACATGCAACAAGAATTATTGATCCAAAATAATTCTAGTGAGTTCTTACAATCCACTAGTGATGCCTAGCAATATGTGATGGCAATCCGATAGAATAAAAATAAAACTCCTAAATATAGTTACTATGTGATTCAGTTCTTTATCGTGAGTTCCGACAAGACGGAGGTTATGAAAACTCGTCAAATCCCAACATCTATCATATAAAAGATTACATTAGCTCAAATCCAAATGTGATACTCATGAAAACTCTTTTTCATTAATTACCTTGCTATGGCCATAGACTTATGGACCTAGTTTCTCAAATTTCATAAGACTACTCTTTATCTACTAAGATCGATAGATCCCTTATAAATGTGCAGATCGATAGATCTCTTAAAAATGTGCATCCTACTCCTACAATAAATCTACTATAGCCAACACACACTACAAGAATCTAAATAGCTAGTAGACCATATTTATGTATAGTTAAACTACAGTAATTTCATTGTGAGCAGTCAAGGCACCGCAGGTTAAAAACTATTCACACCACTACAATATCGAGAAGATTACTGACGAGTGAGTAGATATCTATGTGATTTCTCGTATGGTCACGCTCAGTATCGATATTCTCCAACAACCATCTACACTCTCGCTCAGTGTCTCTACATCGTAGAATTGAGACTCATCTATCTTGAAGGAACGATCCATGCGTCGATCTAACTGGATCAATTGCCACCTCCATGACGATCCGTCGATCGAAAGTAATTTAAAAATTAATTATACATGTCTCAAACTAATTTTTTAGAATATATATTTTAAATTATTAATTTTTTGAACAATTCTCGGACACATAACATAAGAATGGATAAAATTATCCACTTAATTGATAAATCAATTGTTTAAGCACAAAAATATGTCTTAGAAATATTATAATATGTCTGCCATATTGACTTCTAGGGCATATATCTAACAATCTCTCACTTGATCTAAAATTAATTGACCACTAACTTTAGTCCCATCTTCTTAAGATGGACTTTAGTCTTTGGTTGGCTCAACTACTTCGTCAGTGGGTCTGCTATGTCGTTCGTAGAGTCTACTCTTTGCATCTAGATATATTTCTTCTCGAGGTAGTCGCATATTATATAATATCATTGCTCGATGTGTTTGGACTTCTGATGAGATCCGAGCTCCTTAGCAAGTGCTATGGTGTCGTTGTTGTCATAGTACAACGTGATGGCATCTGATGTCATTACTTCAAATTTTGTGATAAATTTTTTGTACCAGAAGACTTTTTTGGCAGCATCGGAGGCAACGACATACTCAGCTTCCATCGTCGAGTCCGTAATGATATGTAGCTTGGAACTCTTCCAACTAGTGGCACCATTATTGCATACGAACACACTCCCTGATGTAGACTTTCTATCATCAGGATTAGACATAAAGTCTGAATCAGTGTACCCTTCAATCGTAACTCCGATCCTCCTCCAAAGATCAAGAATAAATCTTTAGTTCTTCTCAAGTATTTAAGGATGTTCTTCACAGCTATCCAATATTTTTCTCCTAGATTCGACTGATATCTGCTCATGACACTAATAGCAAGGACAATATCAGGTCGAGTATATAGCATGACATATATGAAATCTCCTATAGTCGAAGCATAAAAGATCCTGCTCATTCACTCAATCTCTTCAGGTATGCTTGGACATATCTTCTTGGAGAGGGTAATGCCATACCTTAGGGATAAAAATCTCCTTTTAGAGTTTGCCTTGCTGAACCTCTTCAGTACTTCCTCTATGTACATTTTCTATGACAGACCAAACATCCTTCTAGATCTATTTCTATTGACCTTTATTCTCAGAATATAGGATACTTTTCTTGGTTCCTTTATGAAGAATTTCTTAGACAATCATCTTTTAATCGAGATCAGCATAGAAATGTCATTCTCAATAAGAAGGATGTCATCTACGTACACTATAAGAAATGTGACAGCACTCTCACTGACCTTCTTGTATATACAAGATTTCTTTTATTTTTGATGAAATCAAATGATTTGATCGTATTATTGAAATGAGTGTTCTAGCTCTGAGAGGCTTGCTTCAATCTATAAATAGATCTTTATAGCTTGCAGACTTTGTGATCTCCATCATTGGAAGTGAAACCCAAAGGCTGCTTTATATAGATATCTTTCTCAAGATATCCATTATAATTTTTCTGCCATATCCCACAATCATAAAAAACTACAATGACGAGCAATGTGTGGATGGATTTAAGCATAGCTACAGATGAAAAAGTATCATGATAGTCAATACTTTCATGCTAACTATAACCTTTCCCTACAAGCCTAGCTTTATAGGTCTCACCTGACCATCTACATCTATTTTCTTTGTAGATCCATTTACACCCAATGGGTACTATACCCTCTGGTAGATCCACTAAGGTCCATACTTGGTTTGAATGCATTAAATCAATTTTTGACTTCATAGCATTCAATCATTTCTTGAAGTCGATGTCTGACATCGCCTTGTCATAGATTTTGGGATCATCTCCATGACCCTTATCTCCAATAAAGAATATTTTCTTTACATCCTCGATAAGCATACCTAAGTACCTTTCAGGAGGATGAAAGATCCTACTCGATCTATGAGTTGGAGGTGAAACTACTGGCTTATTGTTAATGGATCCGTTGGGTTCTTCAGCTCATTGCTCTTCAGAGACTTTCTCTTCGAGTTCAATTAACCTCCCATTGCCACTATCTTGGATAATTATTTTTTAAAATATAACATGTCGACTCACAATCATATTATGGTCTTTAAAAGTAAAATAGTATCCTATTGATTCTTTAGGATACCCTATGAAGCGAGCTTTCATAGATCTAATCTCTAACTTTCTACCATTTGTCTTTTGATATAGGCTGGATGATCAATGCATTAAATATGACGCAAGTATTAAATATTTGATATTTAATCTTTATTAATTTATATTTGATACTTATTATGTTCTTTTTAAAATTATTAATCATGAAGATTTAATCATATCAAGCCCAATTAAGCCCAAATCCAAGCTTAATTTCGTCACATGCATAGCAAGAAATGTTGGGAATGGAGAACAAGCCAACGGGATCAAAATCAGCCCAAAAATAATTTTAAAGCCTCCAATATATGATGGACCAGCCGCTTGGTCCATAGAATCTGGGTCACAGTCCACCAAAATAGTAGCCGATCCATGTCGCAGTGCATGGGGCGGCCCTGGCTTTGTGCGCTGATCGACGGTTAGGATCGACTGAAACACGATATCGGACGGTTGAGGAAGCTCCTTTCCATATACTTTGGTGGTGGCCCACTTAATTGACATGATCGAATGGCTGAAAAGTGATCTGAAGTGAGATCGGACGGTTAGCATTGTTGCTGGTGAGAGAACTAAACAGAACTAATTTTTTGCTCCATCCGATGGTCCAAATCAAATCTCAAACTTGATCCAATGGCTAGCATTGATTTTGACCTGATTTAGGATTGTTTGAAGCCTGATCTAAGCATTCGATCTCAATCCAATGGCCAAAATTGATTTGCCTGGGACACGCATTTGGGATGCGATTTTGAGAGCTTTAACACGTTCAAAAGTCTAGTAATGCAAGTATTCCATAGGAAACAAGGAGATTTGATACTAGGAGGCCAGGAAAGCTATAAAAGGGGTCCAGGTATACAAGAAAATCATCCAAGAGAGGAGAGGCATAAAGGGGGCAGCAAGCAAGCTTTGGGTTGTGGAAAAGCTTCTAAAAAAGAGGTACTTAGAAGAAAGCTTTGTTCCTATGCCATCTTGATGCCTACACCATCTCAAAGATCAAATCCAAAGAAGAAGAAGAAGAGGAAGCCCAGCATATTCTAAGGAGTTTGAAGGAAGAAGAGTCATCAACTATCTTTTCGATGAGATTGCGCCAATCGACTTTGAAATTTTATTACAGTTTTATTTATTTACTTGTTCTTTAAATTTCTGTTACAGTTTATTTATTTTATTTACTTATTTGTTTAAATTTTTTGTAATTAAATTTTATTTTAATTAATATAAATTTATTTTATGTATTTT